>OZ036000.1:7059708-7074708 GCA_964035015.1 Corallium rubrum
AGTGGAGCTTTTTGAAAAACGATGCGCGCGCAACACCTATTATGAAACTCGCCTATTGATCTCAAACGCCGCTACTGAATGATTGCTTCATTATAGCAAATATACATTATCTTTACCGTGCACAAACGTAAACAAAGCACTGACCTATATATAACTAGGGACCAATCCTTTCTCTCAACGTAGTAACCGCTGACCTTTTCCTAAGTTAGTATTGATGAGTGCATTGATCAGACTGTAGGCGAGGCTGAGCCCACAATCAAATAAATAGCGCAGATAAGGTCAGCGGTTGCTAGCATAAGAGAAAGGATCCTTATCTCTACTATCTTTGTTCGGTCACTTGTTTGGATAAAACCAGCAGTCCAGTTATATATAGGTCAATGAAACAAAAAGACAGAAGAAAGGACGTTTGCTGCTTTCGTACTTTCAAGCCTTTGAACAGTCGACGACTCAAAGACATTGGGGTGTTACTTTGACCAAATAAATCACTTGATCTCACGTTCTTGCCAGAGTATTGTATAATAGCAGAAACAATCTAAAAAGAGAAACGAACAAAAAGACGGTAAAGAAGCTGAGGCAAAGTCGTGAAGCAAGCTGGTGAATCCTCCAAGATTTCTTCCAACGTCGCTATCTACGGCAGGCCGCACCCAAATTTTCACCTCGCACCATGATCATCACGTTCTCCTATTATTATAGGGAGTTTAAGCAAATACAACGCGAACGCCAAGGACAACGTCCTTAATACAATAGAATTTTTCTCACACAACAAAGAAAATGAATAATTTTTAGTCCCAAGAGTAATCTTAACGCCGCCCTCGTTCTACATACAACGTTATTCCGATCATTTTCACGTCTTCAGAACTCGTGAAACGACGAAACGTCGACGAAAACGACATAAAACCTGTTAGTTGAGACAGGGTTCGTACACCTTGGTAATTTTGAAAATCCAGGACTTTCCAGGGCTTTTTCCTGCCTTTTGCCGGGGGTTTTCCAGGGGTACCGTATTTGTTCGAATAAGCGCCGCGGCGCTAATTAATTTTTCCGCGTCTCACATGCGGCGCTTAATCGAGGGCAGCGTTTATTCGAGGGCGGCGCTTATTTAAAAGAGACAAAGCATTTTTTATTCTGATTTAATTGTTTATGTTCTGGTTGTGCAATTTGTGGTTAACAGAACTTTTAGTTTTCATTTAGAATCGCATTACAGTGGTGTTTTTAGTGATAGTCAAGTCGTATAAAACGCATTGCATTTTGCGCTATTAAGATGGCGTTCAGTATGGGTCGTCTGTGATTGTGAAGCGAGAGACATAGCGATGTTTTACCCGCTTTGACTATATAGGGAATTCTTCGAATAAGCGCCGCACTGGGACAGCGGCGCTTATTCGAGGGCGGCGCTTATTAACGTTTTTGCTCAAAATGCGGCGCTTATTCGAGGGCGGCGCTTACTCGAACAAATACGGTATTTGAAATCAGAATAATGCCAACAATTATAAACGCATGACCCACAGAGAAGATGCATAGAAAAGCTTTGTTAAATCGTAATCAACAGAAAGTTAGTGATTTTTAATAGATCTTCAACCCAAGAAATAAACGTAAACACGGGGTTATTTTGAGAGTGGTGAGATTTTAGTTCAGTTTTCCAGGGTTTTCCAGGGGTCAGTTCGAAATTCCAGGACTTTTCCAGGGGATTTCAGGGAGATAAAAAAAAAATCAAGGACTTTCCAGGATTTCCAGGGGGCGTACGAACCCTGTTGAGATTGACTTCAAACTACACGCGTAAAAATCTCGCAAGTTGTTACAGCATTGTTGCCTGAACAATGCTATAACAACTTGCAACAATGCTGTAACAACTTGTTGACATATGTGAACAACATTGATAAATGAACAACATTGTTCATCATTGTTTCAACAAGTTGTTACTGCTTGATGAAACAACAACCGTTGTTCACGCATGTTATAACAACCGAAGAACGTATACATCAACCATGTTCACCATTGTTGTAACATTGTTGTTCATCGTTGTTATTTCGTCATGCTGTTACAACATGTTGTATCATACGCGAACAACGTTGTTGGCTATAAAAATGTGCTGTTGGAACAACTTGTTCATGACTGTTTATTTATCCGTGAACAAGTTGTTCGAACCATAAGTGAACAACTTGTTGACAACTTGTTCACGGCGAGCAGCACAAGATTGTTCACGGCGAGCAGCACAACATTGTTCACTGCGAGCAGCACAACATTGTTCACGCCTGTTGACAACCATGAACAAGTTGTGCGTTTTTACGCGTGTATGCAACAAAATCCTTTTACAGACATACATTCTACCCAGCTCACCCTGCGGTAGTGGTCACTAACTCCACGCCTGGCCAGCATGCTTAGCAAGCCTGAGACATCGTTGCTGGAGTTCTTTTCATAGCGTAACGCGTAAAGTAGTACAATACGCATCAAGTCCAACTCGCGCACCTTGGGGTTTTCAATCAGTTGACGTATTCTCTAAATGAATAGAAAATATTATGCAGGTCTTTGTTACAACACGGCACACGTCATCACATTTCGTTTTATATACGAAGTGTTTATCTATTAATATTAATAATAATGACAATAACAACGAAAAAGATGGTGATAATGATAACGATGGTGGTGGTGGTGTTGATGATGATGATGGTGGTGTTGTATCAACAACAACAACAACAACACCACCACCACCATCATCATCATCAACATCAGATGATGATGATGATGATAGTGGTTGTTTTGATGATGATGATGATGATGATGATGGTGGTGGTGATGATGGTGGTGTTGATAATGATGATTATGATGGTGGTGGTGATGATGGTGGTGGTGTTGATAATGATGATGATAGTGGTGGTATTGATGATGGTGGTGGTGGTGGTGGTGATGGTGATGTTGATGATGATGATGATGGTGGTGGTGATGTTGATAAGGAAGAAGAGGAGAAAGAGAAAAAGAAAGACAACGATCTTAGCGGTGGTGTTGGTGATGATGATGATGATGATGATGATGATGATGATGATGATGACGATGATGACGACGATGATGATGATGATGACAATGATGATGATGATGATGATGATGACGATGATGCAGATAGTGGTGAGGGCATGTTGATGGTGTAGTGATGATGGTTGCAGATGATGATGTACCATAGTGACTTCTGGTGCTGTTGTTATTGCTGTGTGGTTATAAAGATCAATATTGTAGAACTAACTTGTAATGCCGTAGCATGGTCTGATTGTGACGTCAAGTCTTGCTCTAACTCAGACACTTCAAGTAAACAGTATTCGTTCACGAGACGAGATAACTCGCTAATGACTGTGACATGTTTAGTGACAGTGCCAGACATTTTACGAAATTGAGGATAATTCTCAACGAATGCCTAACCACAAAACAAAAGAAAATTAAAATGATAGATCTATAAATGTATATGTATGCGTGTTCCTTTACGTGTTTTGTCACGTGTACGTGTTCTGTCACGTGTTCGTGGACATCTACATGTTCTGTCACGTGTACGTGTTCTGTCATGCTTACGTGTTCCTGTGCGTGTTCCTGTACGTGTATGTGTACGTGTACGTGTACGTGTACGTGTACGTGTACGTGTACGTGTACGCGTTCCTGTACGTGTTCCTGTATCTGCTCCTCCTGTATGTGTACGTGTTCCTGTTCTTGTATGTGTACGTGTACGTGTACGTGTACGTGTACGTGTACGTGTACGTGTACGTGTACGCATGACGTGTGTATATAGATGGGAATGTGTGTGTCATCAAATAATATACGACTAATAAAACCACTAGTGTGTCTTTCCTCACCTTCATATCAGAAATGGAGTCAAGTTTCTGGCTGCTTTTCACAGTTTTTTGAAATTCTTCCATCAGCTCCTTGCTGTTTTGAGCAATCTCACCAAAGTTTAGATATTTGTTCTAACCAAAATCAAGATCCCCCCAAAAAAGAAAAGAAATGAAAACAGTCAACAGTCTTCTCTAACAGAATGAAAGATGATATTACTGTAGTCTACTATACCTTTTGGTAAAATTCGTCATGTTCAGAAGACAGCACAACTTCCTATAACGGGTTTTGAGAAATGTGTTACGGAAACCACCAATGTGTGGAACAACGTAAAAATTTCGGATCGCTGTCACGCCCACAAACGTCAACGAATTTTGAAATAAACAAGACGCCTGTGTCAGGCGTTCACTCGGGATTCACCTGTGTGAAGTATGCACCACATTCACTGTTCGCTTCAGGCCAGGGACGTAGCCTTTAGATATAAAACAACAGATGTGTAACTACCAGAGTGCAATATAACGGTCGGCCACCGGCCATATTCCGCGCAAAACGCGGATATGGCCGTCCACTGATTGCTCGCACGGACATTGTGGCCGACCATTTGGCCGCAGTAATTTCTCCCTGATTCTCACAAAACCAAAACGTAATCGGATACACGTGCAAGGGAAAATGTTTTCCCGCATTGAGCCAGCCTTTTCTAATATCGCTTATTCGCTTGTTTTTAAACTTCGAAGCTAATTTCTCAAACTGTCCGTATAATCTGCTTAATTAAGTACTTAGTACTGAACTTATATTATGGTATATAGTAAATTAGTAATACCTGTTAATATTTTTTGTCATGCATAAGGATAAGTCTTTTATATTTATACTGTGACTAAGTTGTTGTTCTATTGACCCTTGTGCACACGGTTGTGCCAGTGAGGTTGTTACAATGTATTGTACAAGGCAGAGTACAACTTTTCTTCTATTTAAGTTTTATTTACTTTTCTTTTAAGCTGTTAAATTAAAATTAAAAAAATTTTTCTCCATTGAATTCAAAAATAATTAGTGCCCGATCATGTCCGACCAAAACCTGGGTTGGTCTGACATAATGTCAGACCAAGTTTTTTGAATTGTATTGCACTCTGGTAACTACAAAACTGATGCAATGTGAATTATGTCAGGAAATAAACTGTAAACAGTGTATTCAATCTACTGAGTGTATGCATTTTGAGTATCTATGTGACGTTTGCGTGTTTTGAGTATTTTATATGACGTTTTTTAACTTTTAGAGTCTGTAAAAGCTTCCTCCAAAAGCCAGGAAATGGCATTTCAGCGACTCTTGATTCCAAAATTTCCCGGGGGAGCATGCCCCCGGACCCCCCTAAAAATTTAGTTTGATTTCGGCTCCCCCCTTTCAAAATCCTGGCTACGTCCCTGATTCAGGCTCGTGCACTTGCCACAAGGTGAATGTGGTGCATACTGGTGAACATTGCGTACTGCGGTGACAGTTGTCAGCCACATCTGATCACTGTTAAACTACAAAGTCAGCCAGTCACTTTCGAAATCTACCAACAACGTGCAAGAACACCTTGATCAAAAGGAAAAGCTGTTCAACTTTTTGTCCAACTCCAAAAGCAAAAGGAGCAAAGAACTTACAACATGCCTCACAGCCTCACACCATCACACCATCACACAGCTAACAACTCACCGGAAGTATGAATAGTAGCGGAAGCAAAAAGTGCAAAAATGCAACATGGTGACACCCAAAAAAAAAAGAAACGGTGCCGACCTAGACTCGGCCTACCACAGGTACCCGAGTAATGAGGTAAACAAAGAGAATGGCTACTTGAGAAAATGTTTATTGCTCATCTTAAAGGCCATACAAAGACAATATATATCTTAGAAATCTGTCAGTATATTTTTCACTACAAAATCACCGCAGAAAGCGCTTCTGCAGCTAATCGTTACATTCTCGACGTTTGTGGGTGCGGCGGCGATTCGGATTTTTTACCCATTCCACACTGTGGTGGTTTCCGTAATAAAGAATAACTATTGTGAGGGAGATCGTGATGAGGACAAACTTTAGCGGGTTTCAGCTAATTTAGCTCACGTGAGTCCAAGAGCTGGAAGGCCCTCCGTTCCATTCGATAATTAGTTATGAATTGTTATTATTCAGTTTGCAAATCTTACTAGATAAACAGACAATGTTTGCCAACCTGAAGATCTTTGCCAATTCCTGGTACTTTGGACAGATCAATACGATTATTGTGTATACCAAGAAGTTCATGAAGCATGGCTTGATAAGTCCACTAGATAGAAACATACCAAACAAAATGAAAAAAAAGGAAAGCAAATTAGGATATCAGAGCGTTCGAGTAAAATCGTCTGGCATTAGGCAGAGTAAAATAATAAAGGGACCATCAGTTTTGGCCAGCTCAAGCAGGAACGGGGTTAATCACTTGTTAACCCATTGCTGTCTAGGATGTCTGCGGGTTCTCCCTTTGATGAGTAAAATCGTCTGGCATTAGACACGGAGTGAAACAACAAAAGGGTCGTTTTTGGCCGACTTAGACAGGAATGGGTTAATCACTTGCTAACTCATTGCTGTCTAGGATGTCTGCGGGTTTTCCTTTGATGAGTAAAATCGTCTGGCATTAGACAGAGTGAAACGACAAAAGGGTCGTTTTTGGCTGACTTAGACAGGAATGGGTTAATCACTTGCTAACTCATTGCTGTCTAGGATGTCTGCGGGTTCTCCCTCTGATGAGTAAAATCGTCTGGTTTGGGGTCAGCTCTGGAAGATTGGGTCTTAGATAAAAAATTAGCGAGTTATCTCGTCTCTTCAGATCAATACGATTATTGTGTATACCAAGACGTTCATGAACCATGGCTTGATAAGTCCACTAGATAGAAACATACCAAACAAAATGAAAAAAAAAAGAAAAGGAAAGCAAATTAGGATATCAGAGCGTTCGAGTAAAATCGTCTGGCATTAGGCAGAGTAAAATAATAAAGGGGCCATCAGTTTTGGCCAGCTCTAGCAGGAACGGGTTAATCACTTGTTAACTCTTTCTTGTCCGAATTGGTCTTTAGTATTTTATTCTGGCTAACGCCAGACAATTTTATTCACCTCTGGGGAAGCCCCCGGACAGGAATGAGTTATAAACTATCTCTTTAACTCTTTCTTGTCCGAAAAATTGGTCTTTAGTATTTTATTCTGGCTAACGCCAGACGATTTTATTCACCTCTGGTTAACCCATTGCTGCATAGGATGTCTGCGGGTTTTCCCTTTGATGAGTAAAATCGTCTGGCATTAGACAGAGTGAAACAACAAAAGGGTCGTTTTTGGCCAGCTCAAGAAGCAATGGGTTAATCACTTGTTAACCCATTGCTGTCTAGGATGTTTGAAGGTTCTCCCTCTGATGAGTAAAATTGTCTGGCATTAGGCAGAGTAAAACAATCTAGCGGCTGTTCTTTGTCAGCTCTGGAAGATTGGGTTTTAGATAAAAAGCTCTACTCACCTGATTCAGCAAAGGTGTGACGGGATCGTCACGACGATCGAGAATCAACAACAATGGTGGCACATCCTGACGTCGAAAATCAAACGTAGTTGCATTTTTATCAATTGCAAGCTAAAAAAAATCGTATGTTTCAGCAAGTGGCGTTTTCAGGTATGTTTTTACAGTGCGTTTTACTTGCGCGTACACGTATGCTTTTACGTGCGTTTTTACGTGCGGTTTTACAGACGTTTTTACGTGCGCCTTTGCGTGTGTTTTCATGTGACCTTTAAATTTACGTGGGTTTTTACGTGCTATTTTACGTGGAATTTTACGTGCTGTTTTACGTCTGTGCGTTTTTACGTGTTTTACGTGCGTTTTACGTGGTTTAACGTGCAATTTTACGAGCGTCTTACATGCGTTTTTACGTTTGTTTTTACGTGCGATTTCACGTGCGTTTTTACGTGCGTTTTTACGTGCGTTTTTACGTGCGGTTTTACATGTGTTGATTCATTTCTCGTCCTACCACCTTAGAGGTACGCGGGAAGTTAATGAGTGAAGTTGGCAAAAATGTCTGAAGGAAAAATAAGACTCGATTACCCTTATACTTCCAGCAAGTCTTCTCGCCATATCTGAGAAGCCATGAAACCGAATCAAAGGAGACTTTCGGAGAGACAACAAAAGTCCACAAACGCCATCTGTTGTTCGATCAAAGGCTTTCACGTCCCACATTGAACCCTGAGAAAAACGTAGTTGTGTTACTAACTTCTTAACCCTTTTTATTGACCACGGCTCGGTTGTACGAAGCCCGGATAGCTTATCCGGCGGATGAGTCTCAAACATACCGTATTTACTCGTTTTAAATTTTTAGTGTTTCGGATGCGGCGCTTATTTGAGGGCGGCGCTCTTTAAAGATTATTTTATTTGTAAACGATAACAGAAATCTTATCAACAAAATAAACATGTTTCAGATGTTATCTTGTCATTCACATTGAAATATACTCACTTTGAACAAATAAACACTGTAATACAGGACAATAAATTTCCGAGGCTGTAGTTGCTTTTTAGTTTGGCTTCTCGAACAATTCTGTCTGACGGTGCTTCGATTAAGCGCCGCATTGTTGTGAATAAGTGCGGCGCTTATTCGAGGGCGGCGCTCTTTAATATTTTTGCTCTCATATGCGGCGCTTAATCGGGGGCGGCGGTTAAACGAGTAAATACGGTATAACAGTGCCATCCATGCTTTGAACAAGTGAACTTAAATTTTATTCACGAAATAGCACTATTCGGTAGAAGACTCTCTATTCAGCAGATAAAATTTAAGTTTGGTGTTAAAAGCGTGAATGACACTGTTATGTTTTTAAGACTTATCCGCTGGACAAGCTATCCAGGCCTCGCCCTTGACGAGTAAAATCGTCTGGCGTTAGCTAGAGTAAAATTAATAAGTAGACAAAAAGCAACTGTGTCAGAGTCCCTCTCTGACCTACACAAGCTTCAGGGGGAAAGTGGGCTCTGCCAACAAACTCAATCTTTGCCCCAAGTTTGGGGTGAGTCAGTCGGGTTTTAAACTGGTCAAACAAGTTCTAGTTTATGAGCACACGCAAGTGGCCCAAAATCAGATCTTGGCAACCGTTCACACATGCTCAAAAAGAAATTTTCGAGTTTGTTGGCAGAGCCCACTTTCCCCCGAAGCCTGCGTAGGTCGGAAAGGGACACTAACTTGCAGGGTAGGTCTGCTCATAAAAGACCAAGAGGTGTGAATTTTCCCATAATTGGGAACTTGTACTTTTAGCAAGTGTAATGTACAGTGCGAGCAATGTTCACAGTTTTTTTTTTCAATTGTTATTACAGTAGACCATACCCCTGCTCTTGCACAAGAAGGAATATTCAAGGACACAACATGTGGACTAACAGCAAAATAATCAGCATAATACTCCTAAAGAAAAATATAATATTAAATACAGTTAGGCCAAGAAAAAAATACCTGGTAGGGTAGGTCGGATTTCCTTTTTTTTAACTTTTATTTTAATTTTTTAATTTAGTGCTTAGGAATAACAATAATATTCTTTCCAACACCAAATGTCAATTACACTAGCACATCTATTAAAGCTAATTTTGAGCACATTACTAGATTCTGACACCATGCTTGCTATCCCAAGATGCAAATCATCCTGCAACTCAGGCCCATGCTCCTTAGAAATTCAGTAAAAAGGTTACAGTTGGCATTTTGCTAGCAAAAAAACTAGGTAGGGTCAGGAAACAGGAAACCCAGGTATTTTTTTTTGCCTTATGGTATATACATGTACATGTATTGTTTACTGCAGAGTGCAGTCTCTTAAGTTTCTTCTTCATTCTCCACTCACTCTTAGGCTGATTGTTAACCTCACTCTCAACTACCTCATATTCTAAATCAATTAAATCTCACCTTCACACAATCATCATCATTACAACCCCCAACGCTATCATCACCATCACAATCACCATCACACTCACCATCACAATCACCATCATCTCACATCACCATGATACCATTACCAATACAATGGTCTTTTACCATCTTCAATCATCATAATCACCATCCACATCACTACACCATCAACATACCACCATCACATACAGTCATCACCATCTTCCACCATCTCATTGGTCATCATTACCATGATTGTACCATTTCCAACTATGATCACCATCCACATCACTACACCATCAACATACCACCACCATCACATACTGTCATCACCATCTCACTGGTCATCATTAGCATTACTGTACCATCTCCAACTATAATCTACCCTGGGTGCCAGAGGTTCATGAGGGACACCTGTCCTCCCGTATCTCCTGGCATTATCCCTTACAAGTGTGGAAGAACTTCTGACACCCAGAATGACCATAATCACCATCCACATCACTACATCGTCAACATACCACCACTACCACTATCATTATGTACCATTACCACCATCATCTCACCATCTCACTGGTCATCACCATCACCAATCATCACTACACCATCATATATATATACCCTCATCATCATCATCACCCATAACCACAGTACATGTACTATTCTTATCACAATTATACTTAATCTCCATCTAAATCACCAATGCTATCCCTATTCCCATCAATCGCCATCACTTCACCATCACCATTACTACCATAACAGAATAACGGCAGAGTCAACAAACCTGCAACTCTTTGACAGTTTCATGATCATCTGCTTCAGCTAATCCTTTGATGCTAGCCTGACTGATAGTATTGGAAAAATCTAACAAAAGTTACACACCACTCAATCAATACTGTACTGTCTGTGCTGTGAGCAATGCTGTACTGTATTGTACTGTATTATACTGTACTGTACTGCCCTGTATTGCACTGTACTATACTGTACTGTACTGTACTGTACTGCACTGTGAGCAATGCTGTACTGTACTGTACTGTACTGTACTGTGCTATACTGTGAGCAATGCTGTACTGTACTGTACTGTACTGTACTGTACTGTGCTGTACTGTGCTGTACTGTACTGTGAGCAATGCTGCGAGCAATGCTGTACTGTACTATACTATACTATACTGTACTGTACTGTACTGTACTGTACTGTACTGTACTGTACTGTACTGTACTGTACTGTACTGTACTGTACTGTACTGTACTGTACTGTACTGTGAGCATTGCTGTACTGTGCTGTACTGCACTGCACTGACCCTATTTGTAAATTTGAACTATTATTACAGTATACATGAACATGAAGCAAAACTTGGGAGCTAAGCAATAGCATTAAATGTAATGTTCAAACTCTACAAAACAACAAATATTCAATGTATAGTGCCATTACACTCACAAATGTAATACATTCCATATTTTGGTAATTTTAGTTCCCTGATCAGACAGTCAATGTTTTCCTGAAAAAATAGAGCAAAGTAGCTTAGCGCACTGCCTCTCACCAAAAGTTAAGCCCAGTTAGATGGAATTCATACTTGGATGGGTGACTTGGTTTAAAAATGTGAGTAGAGCTGTAGTTGATCTCTCCTGTAGAAATCAACATCTATATCATGGTAGTCATGTTCAATAGGAGCATTTTGCTCTGTTTGACTACCAGTTGCTATAGGCAATAGTCATTACTCGGGTGACCTGTGGTCGGCTGAGTCTAGGTTTTTGGGTTTTTTTTTGGGGGGGGGGTGTCCATAAAATGGCATTATTGCATCATCCCATCAGGCCTTGCAAAATTGTAACTGTAAGGCGTGCTCGATTTTCGATTTTTCAAGTTCTTTCTTTTTGACAGCTTTGCCTTTGATCGAGTTGGGTTGAGGTGATTTCCACGGTAATAGTGAATTCATCAGTAGTTGATCAGTAATGTTGCTGACAAGGTTTGTCCATGAAGACAGAATAGACGAGTATATTACAGGCAGAAAATGTTCAAAATGCCGTGTTGACATCAGTAGCTAGGAAGCCTTGACTTGAGGACTAGAGGTACAGTACATACAAGAAAGAGCCACATAATATCAAACATATACGTACTACAGTTTACCTAGTATTAAACGCTTTGCTGCTTGGTCCAACAACTACGAAACATATGTGGTTAGGCACCGAATAATGCAAAAAATACATTTAGATGTATTAGTCATCTCCCTATCATGAAGGTGTCATATTACATTCGGAAATGTGTTTCAAAAATGCATGTTTAAATATTTTCTGTTGGTACGATTTACATGAATTCTATATCGGAACCATCGTTTGAATCTGCCGAATTCAGCACTATGGGTTTTGTGGTTTTGTCTAGTCTATTGAAAGTACAGTATTAAGATTGTTTAATTATTCAGCTAAACAGGCTTGTTGTTTACACCAAATGGCTTCATGGAACCAAGTACTTCATATAAGACAATATATAGAGAATTTGTGTAGAGCACCCTTCTGATCATGAGAGTTTTGTACTTTTTAACAAACACTTAATATGCACACGTTGTTCCTCAGGTTTTCTAGATGTATGAAGACTGTGCCAATATTTGCAGAAATCAGTAGCCTGAGTGGACGCCTAAGCAGGCGTCTTGTTAAATCAAAATTAACGTTATGGTTATATATGAAACCTTGTTTTGGCAGTACAGTGGAACCTCATTAATACAACCACCACTGGGCCAAAAAATGTGGTCACAATAACGGAGTAGTCGTATTAACAGTGAGTATTACACTACTTTTCCCAGAAAAAAGTGGTCATGATAATGAGGTATTCATTGTACCGTTAATCATTGTAAAAACAATAACATGTTTTAGGGCAGTTCAAACAAAAATAAAATGATTTAATATGGTTTCCAATGGCAAGTGCATTATTAACTTGTAAATGGTAAAAATACACATACTTTTGTTGGTCGAAGAAATGTTATAGCCTTGAGGTGTTTCATTGTTTCTCTATTAACAGCATCCAGTTTTTCAAACAAATAAACTTCTTTCTGAAGAATCTCACTTTGAGAATAAACCATGCTGACAATTCCAGTCTTAAAAAATTTTGAAAAAATAGAAAATGCATATTTCAAGACATAATGCATGAATCAATTCTTGCTGTAACCATCCCCCCCCCCCCCCCCCACCTGGCATTGTCCCGGGGACAATGCAGGAAATCAAATCCCAGGGATGGGGAAATTTTTATTAACTTTGTCCTGGGGGTATAGGGTGGGGATGAAGGAGGTGTGGGAGTCTGGTAACTAAAGTATTCCGTATTCAAAATGGCAAGAAATTCATTGAAAGATTTCAGTCAAGGTTGCCGAAAATCGACGAAAATCGACACAGGGTGGCTGAAAAAGGGAAAAAACTAGGGCTCAAAGGAAGCAGCAACAAAAATGAGCCAATGTTTAAGTTAATTTACATTTGATGTTAAAATGTGTTTAATTATACATTTGTTTTATGTGTTTTAATTTTTCAACCTTGCCCCAGGCCCCGGGTTGGGGAATTGTCAAATTTCAAAGTCCTGGGGGTGGGGAATTTGCGATGAGCTTCATAAAAAATTACAAATCCCCGGGGTATTGCCCGGGGGGGATGGTTACAGGAAGAATTGATCCATGTATAATTCTCTATCTTTACTGAATAAGGGATCTTTTATTTGAAATAAGTCATCATACTTCAAGTAAATATATTTAAAATAATAAGCGAGAGACTGTGTATAATACTGTATAATGTTTTAAATAATATATGTACGGTATTTAAAACTCAAATTCTCAAACACCGAAACACGTCACATATAACTATAACTCATTCCTGTCCGGGGGCTTCCCCAGAGGTGAATAAAATCGTCTGGCGTTAGCCAGAATAAAATACTAAAGACCAATTCGGACAAGAAAGAGTTAAAATACATACATAAAGTCATAGACATACCGTTTCTTTGTCCATTAATAAAACCTTCATCCCACTACCACTATCCTCCACCATTTTAGCGATGTACTGCTTCACCGCAGTAATTGTATTCATGTTACTTTTTACTGTTTTGACTGATTTAAAATTGATTTAAAATCCATTGAAATACACCAAAACAGCCGCCATCTTTTAGGAATACGAACCTATCAGTGGTCAAGTTCACGGGCTCACATACCATTCTCGTCCCCAGAGCCTCTCCCGCTGGCGCGCCTTTTCCGCGCGCCAGCACGGGAGAGGCTCTGGGGACGAGAATGCTCACATACCCAAATAATTCTTCCCCAACCCCCGCGCCACCTCTGCGCTTTTTGAGGCCACGAGGGGGATATGTGATTTATTCACCGAGGGCGAAATTTTCACATGGACGAGGTTGACAGGAATAGAAAAGAAATATTAGAGGGGAATATTAAACTATTGTTTTGCCGGGGCTATTGAATATATTCCCCGAAAAGAACAAAGGAAACCGAAGCATGTGAAAATTAAGGGTTGTTATTGCCCATATCCAGTGACGCACGCTCTGACAAGAACCGGAAGCTCCTGGGTCGGGGATATATAATATCATAATACACCTCTGTCTATATATTTGCGTCTTCTTTGTGAACCTTCTTCAGATTTCAAGTAAAATATCAATTTGATACCGACCACATGACCCCACGAAAGGTTAAAAAGGCTATTGTATTCCTGATAGGGATAACAACAGTCGTACTGTTAACTGTCTTAATCTTAATAAACATCGGGAGCTTACATCCTACCACTGAAAGCGTTCCAGTAAATGAAGACTATGAGAAAGGTAAGTTAACGTTCGGTTCGTTTGCTGTAGTCTTCGATCCACAATGCGTAACGTTGGTTTTTAAATAAAGTGCCGCATTATACTGCTAAGGAACTGCTATTGATGAAGCTCGACATGTCCATCCGTGCGCGATTCTTCGGAAAGTGAGTGTCTGGAAAGGGTTTGTAAAATGCGCGACGGGAATGAAATTTCGACCGCCATTTTGGGAGGATGGCATCTTCTAGCGTGCGGGCAGACCCTCCTGTTCTGCTCGCAGGCTAAAGACAGGAGGAAATTTTGTGCGCGCGTTTGGCGCATACACAAGTAGCGCATCTCATGAAAATTGCGCTGGCTTGCGCGGGAAAATGACTGGTTTTCACTTTTCAGGGCGCCCTAGAATAAAATGGCGGTTACGCTCGGTTTTTCATGCTTTTTTCGCCAAATGTAGGCAAATATTGCGCGGCCACGACCAACGGGACCAATGGGACCGCCATTACAATGAACTTCTCCCAATGGGACTGCCATTACTCAGAATGACTTGGCATACT
>OZ036000.1:7079708-7184708 GCA_964035015.1 Corallium rubrum
CTTACTTTGGAAACATGAGCTCTAGTAATGTTTATAGTTTCTTGATACTGGGAAAACAATCGAGGTTGCGGAGTGTCCAGCGTTTGGAACGGGAAGAAACGATGCTCAAATCGAATCTGAATACAAAACCGAACAAACATGAACATGCATGTAGAGTATTGATTTAAATGAACTAGACGGGTCCTGTCCTGAAAAGTGACCAAAAAATCGGTACCGACCTTTTCACTATCAAACTGCTTAGCCGGTTGGCAGATCTTTCCGCACAGCTGAAAACCTTCCAGTGCCTAAATAAAAACAAGCGTAACAAAAAGAATGATATGATAAAAATAACGACAAAAGCAATAACTATAGATTATCACGGAACTAGACGATGATGATAATGGTGATAATGATGATTATGATTATTATGGTAATGATAATGATTATGGTAATGATGATTATGGTAATGATGATGATAATGGCGATGATAATGATTACGATACTAATAATAATGATGATGATAATGATGATGACGATAATGATGATGATGATGATGATGATAATGATGATTACGATACTAATAATAATGATGATGATAATGATGACGATAATGATGATTATTATGGTAATGATTATGATAATTATTATGGTAATAAAAATAATCATGATGATAATAATAATGGGCGTATATTTAAACTTATCTACCTAAAAACTAACTAACTAACTAACTAACTAACTAACTAACTAACTAACTAACTAACTAACTAACTAACTAACTAACTAACTAACTAACTAACTAACTAACTAACTAACTAACTAACAAACTAACTAACAAACTAACTAACAAACTAACTAACTAACTAACTAACTAACTAACTAACTAACTAACTAACTAACTAACTAACTAACAAACTAACTAACTAACTAACTAACTAACTAACTAACTAACTAACTAACTAACTAACTAACTAACTAACTAACTAACTAACTAACTAACTAACTAACTAACTAACTAACTAACTAACTAACTAACTAACTAACTAACTAACTAACTAACTAACTAACTAACTAACTAACTAACTAACTAACTAACTAACTAACTAACTAACTAACTAACTAACTAACTAATAAATGATGATGATGAAATAAGCTTTCCATATATCCCAACTCACTCTCATATATCCAGAACACAAGTTCCTTAGTCCATGATAGAAATGTTTCATTCCTTGGTGTTCCTGAATGAATTTGTCGCTGGCTGTCGATTGGAAATATTCAATAAAAATTAATACTAGTCACAAAAGAAATAAAAAATGTGCTATTTCTATATTTTTTAACAAAAAACTCAACCTCTTTTCTTCTTTTTATTCTTCTTTCCACTTTTTCCACTTTTTTGTTCTAAAACGAAAAAGACGTTATTATTTACTTGAGGGTTAGCCCTTGCCTTTCAAGTCCAAAATGTATTTTACTCAGATAGCAACGCAAAAAAGACAAGGAGAATCCAGTAACCGCTCTCAATTCGTCAGAATTTATGCTACAAAAATAAAATAGACTTTGCGATAAACATACGCAAACAAAACAAAAAACAAAACAAAACAAAACAAAACAAAACAAAACAAAACAAAACAAAACAAAACAAAACAAAACAAAACAAAACAAAACAAAACAAAACAAAACAAAACAAACAAATTTATTTATATACTCACAATCTTACATTTTTATCAATAAGTAGAAAATACAATTTTAAAGATTGAGTAATGGCTGCCTAGAAATAACCGAGGAAGGCTAATTAGACGGCTGGCCAAGACTTCAAAATATTACTTTTGATGGCATTTCTTGTTACAAGAAGGTAACCATGATAAATCATATCGGATAGTGTATATTTTGAAGGTAAGGGTGGTTACCAGTCATAATCATTGATTTATATTCTAAAATTTGTAAGAACAAAGCGTTTGGTTTTGTTAAAAAAATATTTCGTAGTTCGATTCCGAGATAAATTCCCAGTAAAACAGTGTCAGCGGTTTTTTATTTATTGCCTGGTTTCGATTTTATGACTCATTTCGTGCGAAAATAACCGTTTGTTGGAAATTTATCTCGGAGTTAAACTGAAAAAAAAAGATTTTGAACAAAATAAAACGCTTTTTACTTGAGTCACCCCGAGTGAAGCCCTCTGGTTTTAATTTAAAAATTCACAACTATTATTGGTTTGTGTTTATCGAAAAATCAAAGACAACATTGTATTCTACAAATCAATAGCTTTCTAACGATATCTATTTTATTTTTATGGCATAAATTCTGACAAATTGAGAGCTCTTCACCAAAATGACCCTGCAAACCTTAACGAAGATCTTAATCAGTGTTTCACATTCAAATTTCAACATACCCAAAGACGTTTCTTGTGACTGCAGTAATTCAGAGGCTCTTGATAAACAGGTTGCTTGCCAGTTAAATAAATAATCTAGGTACCTGAAATATCAACACGCGAGACAATCAATTATTTTTGCTAGGTTTTACCCATTCCTACCTGAACCGGCCAAAAACGACCCCATTATTGTTTTACTGCCTAACGCCAGACGATTTTACTCATCAAAGGAAGAACCTTCAGACATTCTAGGCTGAATGGGTTAAAAGACAACTGCAAAGTCATTAACAATATAGTTAGTTTCAGAAATTGCAGCTTGATGTTAGTAATAATTGTCAGTTGTTTGCTGTACAAGCTGTGTGAGTTAGAATACTCAAAAAAACTCTGAGCTCTAAGCGGGACTCGAACCCACAACCTTCTGAATGCTAGAGCGTCTGGCTAGCATTCAGAAGGTTGTGGGTTCGAGTCCCGCTTAGAGCTCAGAGTTTTTCTGAGTATTACTAACTAACACAGCTTGTACAGCAAACAACTGACAATTATTTCATTTACAATATTTTCTAAAAAAGATTTAGTCGATTGCCATGGCAAACTTTGAAAGCTATAATCTGTCGAAGACAAATCATTAAATTGACTAAAAGTATATATGACACGCAAATTAAGTTTATCTTATTGGAAAGAACACTTAAAATGATAAAGTAAGATCTTTTGCAGTTTTTGGTTTTCTTGCTTCGTTGTTGAGATGTTTCAGTTTGTTTGATATGTATGCAGTATGTGACATGTTGTGACGTACAAGTGTGTAATTGAATATCGGAGAAGGTTATGTATCTTTGCTA
The DNA here is from genome assembly GCA_964035015.1 of Corallium rubrum. Classification (NCBI taxonomy): domain Eukaryota; kingdom Metazoa; phylum Cnidaria; class Anthozoa; order Scleralcyonacea; family Coralliidae; genus Corallium; species Corallium rubrum. Next base: position 7,082,880 of record OZ036000.1, read on the forward strand.
TTATCAAACGAAATCACTTGAAATTCTACACGCCCCTTCTAATTGCATAGCTCGAGTGGTGGGCTTGATTATTGAAAAGTTTTTACCCTTAAAGTTTACCTAAGTGAAGAAATCGTATTTCCAGTAAATGCAGAAAACCTAACTTGCATAAAGTCTGTCGCTTATCACAAACACAATAGCCGGCGCTGGGGATTGGGAGGGACAATGAAAGGAGCGCCTGCAGGCGCCCATTGTTATTTTTCGTGTATAGCGTTCGCCGGCGAACGCTCGCAATCTATTGGTTGACACGCTAATGACCTATCAATCAAAGAGAGTTTGAATTTCCGCTCCCTTCCCCAATCATCCCAGCGCCAGCTACGCAAGCTACAAACACAATTTCTCTAAATACGAAAGCGCTACAAGTATAAATCTTTTCAATAATCAAGACCACCACTAGAGCTGTGGAATGAACTAAAATGAAGCTCATGAGAGCAAAACTTTTCATTAAAAAAATACGTAATTTCTCATGATGAGTTTGTCGAGCCACCTTAAAGTGTCACTATGATGAAAAAATCGTCAGTCTTTTTTTTGATCTTCTCATAAAGTACATTTAAAGTGAGGGTGAATGGCGTTTGTGGTTTGTCAGTACCTCATCTCGTTCAAGAGATATTCACGTTTTGGAAATATGCAAATTTATGGCTGATGACGTCATTTTCTCCAAACGAAAATGAAAATCGTAAAATAGGGAATATCTCTGGAAATAAACAATAGAACGCGCTTAAACTTTGTATGCTTATAGTATCCAATAAAATACACTTCTCTGTGGAACGTTTGTGATTGCCATGTTAAGCGCATGCCCACAGGTTACTCTAAACCTTAAAAAAGGAATTATCATTTTTGCCTCATTGTTTAAAAATAGAAAGGTTTAAACGTTTGAATTACAATGCCTACATAAGCCCTAATCTTCACTTCTATTCGCTGGAGTAAACGCTACTTGATTGCTGATAAATAAGCAAATTTAATTTTATCATTGGAGGGGGCCAGGAACTAGCAGTTTCCACGAAAACAACTAAAGTTCCACAGTAAAACGTATTTTATTTAATACGATAAGCATGCAAAATTTTAGCACTTTCTATTGTTTATTTCTAGAGATATTCCTAATTTTACGATTTTCATTTCTCTCGTTTGGAGAAAATGACGTCATCAGCCATATAATTTGCATATTTCCAAAACGTGAATATCTCTTGAACGAAATGAGATATTTACAAACCACCAACGCCGTTCATCCTCATTTTAAATGTACTTTATGACAAGATAAAAAAAAGGCTGACGATTTTTCATCACAGTGACACTTTAAAGGTTGGTTTGATAATAACAAAGATATATAACCTTCTCCGATAAGGCATTATGCACACGTGACATAAAAATGTTTAAAGTGTCTTTGAAAAGAAAAATTCGTTGGTATTTTTGTTGTTTTATTGTACAGAGGAGCATGGCAGGAGCACTCACTGAAAATTTCAAGAGAATCTGATGCGTAGTTTTCGCGCTATCAACTCTCAAAGTTTGCCATGGCTAGTTCGTTCTTGGAGAAAAATTGGGCCTTTGGAAACAATGCTTATGACGAACGCAGATGGACAACTATGCATAAGAACAATAGATTTCACTATTAATGATCCATCTGCATACGTCATAAGGCATTGTTACCAAGAAGCCCAAATTTCCCCAAAACAAACTATCCACGGCAAATTTTGAGAATTGATAGCGCGAAAACTACGCATCAGATTCTCTTGAAATTTTCAGCGAGTGCTCCTGTCATGCTCCTCTGTACAATAAAACAACAAAAATGCCAACGAATTTTTCATTTCATAGACACTTTAAAGTGCCACTAACCCCAAAAAAATTTTTCCACAAATCTAAAAGCCCTTATTGAGTGGATTAGTCCAGTGAATAAATTATTGGTATTGGACATTTCTTTGGTCTTCTGTAGACCATCAAAGTTGCAAAAATTGGCATATGCATGTCCCATGGCGGAGAAGGAAAGGGAATGGGTATATTCCTGGTATGACGTCAGACAAGCCAAACAAGGAACTCATTTGAGCTCTGTCTGCCGAATGCATAGAATTTTTACATTGAGTTAGTTGGGAAAATGACTTTTCAACTCAAAAAATTCTATGTATTCACCAGACAGAGCTCAACGTCTACAGAAGATCAACGAAACGTCCAATACCAATAATTTATTAACTGGCCTAATCCACTCAATAAGGGCTCTTAGATTTGCGAGAAAAAGTTTTTGGGGTTAGTGGCACTTTAATTTTCATATCAAACTGAAATATCTCAAAAACGAAGCAAGGAAACCAAAAACTGCGGAAGACGTTACTTTGTTATTTTAAGTGTTCTTTCAAATAAGACAAACTTAATTTTCATGTCATTTGCCCTTTAAATACTTCAAGAAATACTCTAGGCATGCTTCTCTTTTTATAAGTACCGTATTTACTCGTTTAAGCGCCGCGGCGCTCTTTAAATTTTTAGTGTTTCGGATGCGGCGCTTATTTGAGGGAGGCGCTTATTTGAGGGCGGCGCTCTTTAAAAATTATTTTATTTGTAAACGATAACAAGAAATCTTATCAACAAAATAAACATGTTATCTTGTCATTCACATTGAAATATACTCACTTTGAACATATAAACACTGTAATACAGGACAATAAATTTCCGAGGCTGTAGTTGCTTTTTAGTTTGGCTTCTCGAACAATTCTGTCTGACGGTGCTTCGATTAAGCACCGCATTGTTGTGAATAAGTGCGGCGCTTATTCGAGGGCGGCGCTCTTTAACATTTTTGCTCTCATATGCGGCGCTTAATCGGGGGCGGCGCTTAATCAGGGGCGGCGGTTAAACGAGTAAATACGGTAATCACCAATAATCAATTCCAAGAACTCACCAAAACAGATAATGATATTCGTGCGGACCGAACAACTGTAACTCGAGTCCCAACAGTAAATACTGGATCATGATATTCAGCGTACGATTAAGAACCCAAGAACCAAAACATGCAAAATGTTCTCTCTGAAAACCATTCAGAATTCAGTTTTACTAATAATATACTAATAATGCTATTTACAAACATTTTCAAAAATAGAAGAAAAGTAGACGAAATTTTCATACGCATACAAGAGATACTTTTACTGGATTAATAATATACATGAAAAAATTTCTCAGTTTTGATTGGCTGAGAGGAGTGCAATTTTAGTGTAATTCAGTGCAGAAAAATGAAATAGTGCAAATTTTGTAATTTTTAAATTTGCACAAAAATCATTTTTTACTAGAAAAAAAGCTCTTCCTGTTAATTTTTTTTCACGTATGTTATTTGAACAAAGCATTTTGATTAGAAAGATTCTTTTTATGATAAATTTTTTCATGTATATTATTAATAAGTAATAGCATGATTTCTCGTGCAATTTGAAAAAAACACGCACTCGTGAGTTTTTCAAAGACCTCAACCTTCGGACTCGTGCAATTTTGATAGTCTTTGAAAACCTCACTCGTGCATGGTTTTTCCAAATTGCACTCAATATATAAATCTAAGACTACGTTTACACGGTACTGGACGAATTCGAGACCGGTCTCGAATTCGTCCTCTTTCGCCGTGTAAACAAGCGGAACCGTACTAATTCGAGACAGGTTCCGAATTTTTCTTCTGTGTAAACAGGCGGAACCGTACTAATTCGAGACGGGTTCCGAATTTTTCTTCTGTGTAAACAGGCAGAACCGTACTAATTCGAGACCGGTTCGAATTCGTCCGGGATCATGTAAACGGGGACTAAATGTATAAAAAGTATTCGTACAACAGAGGCCCGTGGATATCCAAGCTAACATCCCAATGCCTTACCCGAGGTTCGATAGCAATTATCATCTGATGAAGTTCAGCATCAATTTTATCGGCCTAAAAATTGATACGAAACAAAGTCTAATATCCTGTCACCCAAAAGACCCCTCTCTAAGGCCTCATTCTGACTAAGATGTGTGTAAGTAGATCGTGCGGAAGTGCGTGCGTGCGCGAGTACGTAAATGAGTCAATGCGTGCGCGAGTGCATGACTGAGTGGGCGAGTGATGCGTGCAGGTCTGCGTGAGTGAGTGATTGCGTACAGGTGTGCATGAATGATTGTGTGCAGGTGTGCGTGAGTGATTGCGTGCAGGTGTGCGTGGGCGTGAGTGATTGCGTGCTGGTGTGAGTGAGTGAGAGAGTGATTGCGTTCAGGTGTGAGTGATACAAATGTTTCTCAATTACCTCCTCTTGTAAAACTGCAAATTCTTCCAACAAGAAGCCAAGCTTATCTCGTTGACGAGCACGATTGTGTCCCATACAGTGAACCAGTGACGTAATTGGCTGAGAAAATACAATCACATTTGAGATAGTTGGCTATAGTGTAGTTTTGAGAAAGACTGTTGTTGTTGGTGTTGGTGGTGGTGGTGGTGGAGTTCTTGTTGTCGGAGTTGTTGTTGTTGTTGTTGTTGTTGTTGGTGGTGGTGGTGGTGGTGGTAGTGACCACCGCGGAACCACCGCCTCCTGTTGTTGGTAGAGACCAACGCCCCATCATCATTAACAACACCAGGAGCAACAACAACAACAACAACAACAACAACAACAACAACAACAACAACAACAACAACAACAACAACAACAACAACAACAACAACAACAACAACAACAACAACAACAACACTAACTCCACGAACACCACCACCACCACCACCACCACCAACACTAATACCACCACCACCACCACCACCACCACCACCACCACCACCACCACCACCACAACAACAACAACAACGTGCAACAACAACACCACAATCACCACCACCACAACACCAACACCACCGACAACATCACCACCGACACCACCACTACCACTAATTAGACGACCAACCTTCACACATATATCAATATACTTTACTTACTCGTCCAGCCATTGACAGAAAACTTTCAACGAATTGTTGAGCTTTGGGATTGTTGCTCAAAGGCGATCTGATAAAGAGATTAATAAGATTACAAGAATACAATGAACGTTATGTCCCAAACTATATATATATATATATATATATATATATATATATATATATATATATATATATATATATTATATATATGTGTATACCAAATGCTAAATATATATAATGTGTCGTACGAGTCAAAATGAGTTCAAACAATAAATTCAGACACTTACTTATCAGCAATAGAAGGTGGACTGTTAAATTGCTTGATAGCTTGTTGAAGTATATCAGTCAAAGGAGTTTTACCAAAAACCTTGTTGTTATTCCAAAAGATTATCTAGAAAAAGATAGTTATCAAAAAAACCGACAGTATTTCGTTCTTAAAAATCTCAATTCGCAACCTTTCCGCTTTGCTAATTTAAACCACTGCCTACGTACACAGCACTTAACTTTTTTTATAAATTAACAACAAAATCAATTATTTATCAGTCAACAACAGCTCACCTGAAGCTGCGACCTTGAGAAAACACACGGATGAAGCTCACTAAAAAGCTCAAAGAAATCCTAGAAAATAAAAACAGAAATCGAAAATGCAACCAACTTGAAAAGGAAGTTTTATTCTAACGTCGCCTAATAAATCAATACTGTCCGATTTTTTAATAATTTACAAACAAAAAAAAAACGAGGAACAAAAACCGGAAAAAAACCAAAAAAAAAACCGAAAAACAAAAAAACGAAAAACAAAAAAACAAAAAAAACGAAAAAAAAAAAAAAACGAAAAAAAAAACGAAAAATAAAAAACAAAAAAACAAAAAAACGAAAAACAAAAAAAAAACACGAAAAAACGAGAAAAGAAAAAACAAACAAAAATCACCGCAAAGAAAGGTTTGAAATAAGAGGAAGATTTTACATAAATTTGGTCAACTTTCATGTCATTTTTTTTTAAAATACAGGTTCGTTTGAAAAGTAAGTTCAAGTTCTCCCTCCGATTTCAAATCACATCGAAGTTTGTTAAAAAACTAGTTAGCTTTATCTCGGTTTTTTTTTTCAAACTCCAGACAACTCCTCTCAGTGTTTTAAAACGAAGGGAAAACTTTTCCTCGCGCGTGTTTAAACTATCAATTCAAAATGTCCCAGGATATGTTTTCAGTTGCAGTAATGAAGCTTTTTATGCAATTGTACTGTATTATACTGTACAGAAACAAGATCCTACCAGCAATTGATGTAACGTCGGAGTTTCGCTGCAAGTACAAACATAATCCAAACGTTTGATAAGGCTTTCCATGTATTCAAAAGCCTAGAGATTAATAAAATATCGATGTCAAATAGTCCAATAGTACAAAAAAAGAAATTGTTCTGAAATGGCAAAAATTCGATTACAGTCAGAATGGAAATACATTGCCACTTCTTCTTCTGTAGTTCGTTGCGTATTACGGTATTTCTGAAACGAAGCCTGATAACACTTTTTATTGAAAACTGTACAAAAATAGTATAATTTAGCTTTAAATGGCATTTAATCATAATACAATGGATGTTTATCCCAAATCGATACCAACAGACGAAATATACATCAAGAATTGGCGACTTTTATCGCTAGACTTTCCTCACGCTTCAGTAGCGGCTACAGAAATACAGTAATACACAACCAACTACAGAAGCAAAAGTGGGAAGGTATTTCCATTTTGACTGTAAATAAGAACAAGAATTCCATCTCTCTAACGTCTTACAAACCCTAAAACGCTAGGAAAAGACTTTAGTCCGTTAACTACACACGTAAAAATCTCACAGCTTGTCAACAGGATGTGTTCGCAACAGGCTTGTAGCAAGGCTGCTAACAGGTTGTAACAGTGCTGTTCATTCAAGAAGCTGCTACAACCTTGTTAGCATCAACCTGTTAACAACTTGTTGAGTGCAGAGCGGTAACAGGTTGTTGGAACAACTTGTTATCAGTCTGTTGGAGTCATCAGCCTTGTTACAAGTTGTCAACAACCTGTTACAGACATGTTAACAGACTGGGACAGCCAGTGCGAACACATGGCGGTGACAGCCTGTTGAACAGCCTTGTAACAACGTGCTTGCAGGTCTGTAACAGCTTGTGCGTTTTTACGTGTGTACTTGAAAGCGTACCTCAGGTCTGCCACAGATAGTAGTGTGGCGAGGAAATGATGGTGGCAGTAGACGTTGATTGACTAATGGCTCGAAGCCTAACATCCTCCCTAAAAGATAATACACAGCCATTGTAAGCGACAAACGTTTGGTAGACGTCCGCGAAGCTTGAGTGCATGCTCAGAAAATGTATCTGAACCCCAGACAGGAGATCAAACCTACAATCTTCTAATGAACAGATTGCTTACAGCATTGGAAGGTTACAGGTTCGATCCCGGTCTCATAGAGATCATATAAATACTAGAGGGGGCATCCTATCTTAATTTCAGATAACCACGGGTAACCAATTGAATGCCGTCATCTTGGATTTTTTTGGAGGCAAACATCAGGCGCGTTGGTTGGCAAAGCACAGGGTCTAGTAAATTTGCCAAACCAATACATGGATCGCGAATCTCGACTCACTGCGCATCAGAATGACGCGTTCTGAGTCGGGATAAAACTTATTTCAATTTATAACATTAGGCTGAGGAATTCAGTACAATGCGTTCAGAAATGTAAAGGAAAATGCAAATGAAAACTGCAGCTTTAGCCTGATGTTATAAAGTTAATTAAGCTTTATCCCGAGTCAAAACGCGTCATTCTGATGCGCAGTCGAGATTCGCGATCCATGTATTGACTAAAATACCATAGGTAATGGCGGCTGCTACACGCATGGTTACCAAATTTTCCCGCCAATGCCCCCTCCCCTCTAGTATTTATATGATCTCTGTGGTTACAGGTTTTCTGAGCTAGTATTTGAGCTTAGCGAACGTCTAGCTAACGTCTGTTACAATACACCAAGCTCGCAAACGTACCACATGCACTACATGTATACGTATACAACTTATCGTCTCATCTCATATGCAAACACTACCGCTTAGGAGCACACGTATGACTATGAACTTATAACCTTAGCTTTCCATCCGAGCCTCAGAGCCTGGTTAGAGTGTCTAACCGGTCATTAGAAGGTTGCAGGTTCGAACCCTGTCCGAGACTTTTGTAAGTATGCGAACTTGACAAACGTCTACCAAACGTCTGCTGATTTATCATAATCTCTAAAATGCTAACCCCGCAGGGCAAAATATAAAGCCGAGCTCTATTGCATTGTTTTCGCGATCTTCCTATGTTAAACTGTTGTCTGCGCGGTATGGTGTCAGAACGGTCTAGGGACTGAAACCGACCGAATAGGTCAAAATCTTGACCGAAGTTAGCGTTCCAGATATGGCAAATGGTCACTAGTGCACTCAAAGTATAATCGTGGCATATTTCGAGCGACCCGAGATGATTTCTTCAACACCGTTTAATATCAACATTTATTATATAGATGCGAGTGTTTTACTACAGAATATACAGTGTCGTATTTTTCATATCCTCACTAGTGAAGATATCGATGACGTCATTTAGAATTTTACCGCTTTTTGCATTGAATCTATATAATAAAAAGAACATTACACGCTGGCTTGAAGATATGAATTTTATCTTCTCGTGGCAAAAACAATTTTTACTCATTCGCCACGCTCATTCGTAAAATATTGTTTTCCCCCACTCGAAGATAAAATTCATATCTTCGCGCCGCCGTGTAATATCGTCTATATATCGCGTAGTTATTACTTATATAACACAGTTTTATTTTATTACCATCACTCTGATGTTGTAAACCGAGATCGATTGTTCCTTTTGCTAGTCCCAAATATTTCTGCGCAGAAGATAAGGTTTGTCGTGCAGTTCCAAGATTGCTTATCTAAAGTTCAAACAATTGATTAAATTTTTAAAGGTTTTCATGCCAATAATTGTATTTAGTATTGTGAAATTCATTACTAATTCATGAGTTTTGCAGCCAATCCAATTTCAGAAATTACGTCACATGTATACCCCTGTAAACCCCATACAAACTAAAACCAATGATGCATGCTAATTAGTTACAACCACTAGTGGATGTATACTCTTCTGATACAACCACTAGTGCTTGTAACTAATTAGCATCTCAATATCCCAAAGGGATTTTTACTATTCATTCATTTCACAAGTTGTTTACAACACTCGCGCCTTGTTGTATTGAATATACAATCACTCGCCTTCGGCTCGTGATTGTATATTTAATACAACACGGCCGCTCGTGTTGTAAACATTACTAAATACACAGGCGATTGTAGAAAATCGCGTGCGCTGATTGGTCGAGCTACTTCGGACTAATTCTCGATAATCACCTACAGCGTTTATTCAAAATGGCCGCGAGCCGATTTGTCAATGCGACAGACGAGGAAATTAACAATTTCAAAGAAAATGTTGTTCCTAAAAGTACGAAAATGTGTATTTATACTAAAACAATTATTCGCCTGTGGGCAATCTTGGGTGGAGTGGGCAATCTTGGGTGGAGTGGGCAATCTTGGGTGGAGTGGGCAATCTTGGATGGAGTGGGTGATCTTGGGTGGAGTGGGTACTCTCGGGTGGAGTGGGCAATCTCGGGTGGAGTGGGCAATCTCGGGTGGAGTGGGCAATCTCGGGTGGAGTGGGCAATCTCGGGTGGAGTGGGCAATCTCGGGTGGAGTGGGCAATCTCGGGTGGAGTGGGCAATCTTGGGTGGAGTGGAAAATCTCGGGTGGAGTGGGCAATCTTGGGTGGAGTGGGCAATCTTGGGTGGAGTGGGCAATCTTGGGTGGAGTGGGCAATCTTGGGTGGAGTGGGCAATCTTGGGTAAAGTGGGCAATGTTGGGTGGAGTGGGCAATGTTGGGTGGAGTGGGCAATCTTGGGTGGAGTGGGCAATCTTGGGTGGAGTGGGCAATGTTGGGTGGAGTGGGCAATGTTGGGTGGAGTGGGCAATCTTGGGTGGAGTGGGCAATCTTGGGTGGAGTGGGCAATCTGGGTGGAGTGGGCAATCTTGGGTGGAGTGGGCAATCTTGGGTGGAGTGGGCAATCTTGGGTGAGTGGGCACTCTCGGGTGGAGTGGGCAAGGGGGGGTGTCACATTGGCCACAGATTGCACAGAGTTGCCTGCAGAGTAGGATAAAGGTTTTTGTCCTATTTGAGGCAGCACTTCACTTGCGATAGTAATTTCTAGTTTATATTCACCGATATCCACATCGCTTTCGGCGAATAATTGTTAAAGTGTCACTAAGATGAAACATCGTCAGTCTTTTTTTGATCTAATCATAAAGTACATTTAAAATGAGATATTCAAGAGATATTCACGTTTTTGAAATATGCAAATTATATGGCTGATGACGTCATTTTCTCCAAACGAGCGAAATAAAAATCGTAAAATTAGGAATATCTCTAGCAATAAACAATAGAAAGTGCTCAAATAAAATACGTTTCACTTTGGAACTTTAGTTGTTTTCGTGGAAACTGCTGGTTCCTGGCCCCCTCCAATGATAAAATTAAATTTTCTTATTTATCAGCAATCAAGTAGCGTTTACTCCAGCGAATAAATGTGACGATTAGGGCTTATGTAGGCATTGTAATTCAAACGTTTAAATCTTTCTATTTTTAAACAATGAAGCAAAAATGATAATTCCCTTTTTAAGGTTTAGAGTAACCTGAGAGCATGCGCTTACCATGGCAATCACAAAAGTTCCACAGAGAAGTGTATTTTATTAGATACTATAAGCATACAAAGTTTAAGCACATTCTATTGTTTATTTCCAGAGATATTCCTTATTTTACGATTTTCATTTCGCTCGTTTGGAGAAAATGACGTCATCAGTCATAAATTTGCATATTGCCAAAACGTGAATATCTCCTGAACGAGATGAGATATTGACAAACCACAAACGCCGTTCACCCTCATTTTAAATGTACTTTATGATAAGATAAAAAAAAGACTGACGATTTTCTCATCATAGTGACACTTTAAATATGTGATGAGTAAAATCATCTGACGTTAGCCAAAGCAAAATATATGAGACTTGAAAGTCGGATGACGACCAGAAAGAGCTAAATCTTACGTCAGTTTTTTCAAGATTGGTCAATGCAGTATGAAACGACTTCCAGAACTTCAAGCGAAACCACATCGCTTCCAGCAACTTCATCTGTAAAAAATTAAAAGAAAAAACATATAAGAATGAGATAAAAATAAAACTAGACTCGGGACATGACCTCTCTCCTAATGTCTAGGAGCTCTTAACCCTTTGAAGCCTGAGTCTTTAGTATTTTATCTGGCTAACACCAGACGAGTTTATTCAACACAGAGAGAGGTCAAGGCCTCAAAGTGTTAAAACCTATCTCTTTAGCCCTTTGAAGCCTGAAGACGAGTCTTTAGTATTTTATTCTGGCTAACACCAGACGATTTTATTCAGCAGCACAGGAGAGGTCCAGGCCTCAAAGTGTTAAAACCTATCTCTTTAACCCTTTGAAGCCTGAAGACGAGTCTTTAGTATTTTATTCTGGCTAACGCCAGACGATTTTATTCAGCACAGGGAGAGGTCCAGACTTGTCAATATTAGGTAGGTCTTTACCGACAAATCGTGAATTAACACCAGACGACTTTATTCAACACAGAGAGAGGTCAAGGCCTCAACAAAGTGTTAAAACCTATCTCTTTAACCCTTTGAAGCCTGAAGACGAGTCTTTAGTATTTTATCTGGCTAACGCCAGACGATTTTATTCAGCACAGGGAGAGGTCCAGACTTGTCAATATTAGGTAGGTCTTTACCGATAAATCGTGAATTAAAGAACTTCCAAAGGATTACCATATAGAGGTAACCCGAACTAAAATCATAAACCCACGTTGAAAGGGCGTTACCTCAGTTGAAAGTGAAGGTGAGTCGTCACATACTCTTTGACTTTTAACTGCCTGTAATAACGCAAAACGTTAAAATATATAGAGAGAAACAATGCTATAGTCGTGCGAAGATACGGAATTTATCTTTAAAGTCTCTGATGAAAATATTGTTGGCAATGTTTTTGCACAATCCTAAAGATGTTATGGTAGTTAGTAATCGTGCAAAGTTTCATTGCAAAATTCGATGAAGAAAAGGTTATATTTTACGTGTGAAGTTTGTATTTTGGAGCGCCACCATTAAAGTGGCCGAACCTGAGAAGAATGAGTCGAAGAAGCTTATGACGTCATAGCCTCAATAACAACAATGACCCTTTTCTTGACAACAATGATCTTTTGTTTTTGTTGAGTCTATGACGTCATAAGCTTCCTCAGCTCATTCTTCTCAAGCTCGGCCACTTTAATGGCAGCGCTCCAAAATACAAACCTCGCACGTAAAATATCACCTTTTCTTCAACGAATTTGAGGTTTGAAATGAAACTTTGCACGATTACTAACTACCATAACATCTTTAAGATTATGCAAAAACATTGCCACCAATATTTTCATCAGAGAACACGGCAAGGTCCACGCCATTCAATACGTCATCATTACGGCGTAGGATACGCCATCCAGTATGCCATCATACGCATAGAGATCATATAAATACTAGAGGGGGCATTTGCGGGAAAATTTGGTAACCATACGGGGGCCGCCATTACCTATGATGTTTCAGTCAATTGGTTGGCAAATGTACTAGACCCAGTCCTTTGTCAACCAACGCGCCTAATGTTTGCCTCCTAAAAAATCCAAGATGGCGGCGTTCAATTGGTTACCCGTGGTTGGCTGAAATTAAGGTAGGATACCCCCTCTAGTATTTATATGATCTCTATGATCATACGCCATTATGAAGAGTAAGGAGAATTTACGCTTTGATGCAGTGATTATTTTTACGTTCTATACCTATTTTCGACAAGTTATTTTATAAAGGAAATAGAAAACATTTTTTCCGTGTTCCCATACAGTTATAGAAACACTTGTGGAAGTTTGGGAGAACTCGAAATAGCGTGGAAATACTCGCCCTGCGGGCTCGTGTTCCCACTACAATTTCTCGTTCTCCCAAACTTCCACTCGTGTTTCTATAACTCTATGGAAACACGGAAAATGTTTTCTATTTCTTAAATAGACACCTTTAGTTTACGATTGATTTCATCTTCAGCCTCTTTCAACATCCCTAAATCAAAATATGGTACAATACACAATTCATTACGTTAAAGTAACATATATAAGACAAGGGAACATAAATATTAATTAGGGCCTGCACATAAACGCTGTATCTCTGTAGACTGGAATGAAGTTCACGAAACGGCAATGCTTGTTGCTTTGAATATTACGGTTAAAATTTCCTCCAAACAGTTAGGTCTAGAAACACTGAATAAAACTGAAATAACTTTGAAAATAGTAGAATTATTTTAAGTTCTGGCTTTTTTCCTCCATTTTCACCGGGATTATATAAACAGGCCCTTTAGCCCTAATCAAACGAGAACCGCAAGTCATCGCAAGTTGGCAGTCACAAATTTCTGTAGCGGTCGTTCGAACACCCAAATTAACAAAATAAAGGTTTCATGAGTGTTTTAAACAAGTTTTAACTTTGTCACGGTACATAATATTTTCAGGAAATTATTCAGAGCGGCTGGCTGAGATAGCGTGACTGCCAACTTGCGATGACTTGCGTGATCTCGTTTGATTAGGGCTTTAAGCCTGGTTTTCATATGTCGCCGATCGTCGGCGATTTGTGATTTAGATGCATGTTAAGTAAAAGAATAAAAGCACTGCTTTTCTGCATTGTTCTTTATTACTTAACATGCTGCTGCATTTCCCGTTTTAACATGCATCTAAATCACAAATCGCCGACGATCGGCGACATATGAAAACCAGGCTTAAGTTTTGAAATTTTTCAGTACCAAAACCTACTTTAGTATTTTATTCTGGCTAACACCAGACGATTTTACTCGCCAATAGGGAATGCCCTGCTAATCTAAGGGGTGCCCTGTTGTTTGTCATGTACGCACTACCTGATATTCTCAAATCCCCAACCTGTGCTGTAAGTTTGAAACCATACGTCATTGGTTGAAAGTCCTCCTAAACAAAAACATATCTGTGTGCTACTTTATGAAGGCAGCTTATAGACTTTATCGTACTCGTGTCGCGTCAGTTTTTGGTGAAGAGATCCTGGGTCAGATTAGCGTATAAGTTAGGCAGACCTTGGTGAACACGTTAGTGGGTCAGGTTAGCGTATAAGTTAGGCATGCAGTAAACATGTTAGTGGGTCAGATTAGCGTATACGTTAGGCAGTAAACATGTTAGGAGGTGTTTATAAGGAGGAGGGCCAGCTGGATTTCACCTCGCGTTTACGTGAGGTTTTTTGGTAGGGTTAGCCCTAGTAAGAGGGCTGGATTTCACCTCGTGTTTACGTGAGATTTTTTGGTAGGGCCAGCCCTAGTAAGAGGGCTGGATTTCACCTCGTGTTTACATGAGCTTTTTTAGTAGGGCTAGCCCTAGTGAGAGGGCTGGAATTTACCTCGCGTTGGCTTGTTTACTGACTTTTGTGCAACTTTTCCACGAAGCCCGAAAAAAATATAGCCTGCAACTTTTTTAATTTTTGACAGGCCTAACAAATTTTGACCTGCCATTTATTTTTTTTGGCCTGCCATTACTATTAAAAATTATAGTAATACTTTACATAGGGTTTTACAGTTGAGAGACCTTCTCTAACATGCAATATGGAAAGGAATAGCAGATAAAGGAGCATGGTAAAAGGAGAAAATGTCACAAAACCAGTCTAGTAAATTTCGCCTGCCATTATATTATCCATTTGGCAGTTCATCATTATCTTCGCCTGCCAAACCTGAAATTTGGCCTGCCACTGGCAGGCTGCTATTTCGAGCACTGCAACACATGAACTATCCTGCGAGTCAGAGCCCCTTTCCGACCTACGTAAGCTTCGGGGGAAAGTGGGCTCTGCCAACAAACTCGATCTTCACCCCAAGTTTGGGGCGAGTCAGTCAGGTTTTAAACTGGTCAAACAAATTCTAGTTTATGAATACGCGTAAGCAGGAAAATAGCAAGTAACGCGTTAGAGCCTGGGCCGAAAATAGTATCTTTGCAACCATTCACACATGCTCAAAAAGAAATATCAAGTTTGTTGGCAGAACCCACTTTCCCCCGAAGCCTGGAAAGGGGCTCTGACGTGCAGGGTACACATGAACAAACACAACTTGTAAAATAAAAAGTTGACCAAAAAATATTAGTGAAGGCAAACTTTACCGTGTATACCGAGCTTCGATTTGCTAGCCCTCCTAAGAGGGCCAGCAACCCTCTTGAGTGCGTTTACACGGGAAATTTCCAGCCCTCCTACCGTTTGTATGATTGCTGACAAGATGCGGTTTACAACAGGACGCGAATTACACAAGCCACAAAACCTTTGTATAAAAGTAGATATAAGGAGGGAGGGTTGACGTGATACCAAAGAAAGGAATCTCATACATATTGCCCGTGCTATGTTTGGATTTGTATACGTTTCATTTTCATTGCTGTCTATGCAACACAATTACTTTGCGTCTTACACAAGCCGCAGCTTGTTCAAAAACGACGTACAAATTGCTTTCTCGTATAAATGGCCCGAATATCTGACAATACTAACCTCTTCGTAGACAGAAGCTTTGTTAATAATGGTCCTTATAATCTCACATATGCGCAAAATAACTATACAAAATGCCTAAAGAAAACCAGAAAAACCTAAATAGTCTACACTGTATAAATAAATACGCACTATTTCATACGCTCGTTATCTAATGTTATTCATAAGTTTAAAACATTTGTTAGATAAATACTAAGTAGACCTTACTATAGCAGAACTATTGCAGATATAAAATATTTATTAAAAAGTTCAATTATTTGCTGTTACCATAGTAATAATGACGTTGGAATTTTGGTATATTTTCAAATATTGCATAATTGAAGCGGCATCTCTTCCGTTTGCTTCGGTGAATTTTCTTAAAAATTGCTGAGATGATAGATATTGTTGTAGAAAATATCCATGCAAAAAATGAAGGTAGGTTGTAGGGACAGATTTTTCACTATAAAAATTATCGATTTAAAAACTGTTCTGTCTTATGAAATTTTTTTAAAATTATATATACTTCAGAGCTTTTTATAAACTACTTATTTACAAAATTTTACCAAAATTCACCGAAGAAAACGTCTAGAATTTCGAAACGACAAGATCGCTGTTTACGCATGCGTAGCGATACTATTTCTGGTCACCAGTCCCCTATTGAAATTACCATGGGGAGCCACCTTAAATGACAATATTTTTGCAATCGTGTCTTGTCCATGCCTAAAGCCATGCAATCGCGTCTAAATTGACACGGTTTAGTCGCGGCTGAAACGCGGCCATAATGCATCCCAACCGCGCTTAAACTGCAGTTTAGACTCTATAGACCACTTTCATAATAGTAACTGATTTGAATATTCTTTTATGTGCATCTTAATAAGCCTTTCTAGCCTCGTTTGTGTGTCTGCAATTCAAAAGAATCTTTGCTTCATAACGAGGATAGGAAGGCTTATTTAGATGCACATAAAAGAATATTTAAAGTGGTGGCCATTATGAAAGTGGTCTATTTCAAATCAACAACAAGGACAAAAAATATAATTTTTAATGACAGAGAAACCCAGCAAAACAAGGTTGATTTCCTCTCAATTATTCAAATTACACGATGCATATATGCACCTTGGTTTTCGATTTTTATACAAAGAGCTGATCAAGAAAGTAGATATTTAAACAAGATTAAGTATATAACAGCATTAGGTACAATACATGACAAAGTAATACTAAATGTGGAAATGTGAAAAAAGAAAAACCCAAATCACTTAACGTGAAGTAACGAGCAACAAATTGCTGCAACATTGTTGCATTGCAAGTTGAATAGCGTTGTTGTACATATTACCACCCGCCTTAAACATGTCATTGTCACACAACAATGATTTTATTGCAAGTTGAATCAGCATGTTGCAGCAAGTAGAACTGGAGTCTACTTTTTTCAACAATTTTTTCCAACTTGCAACAAAATCATTGTTGTGTGACAATGTTTAAGGTGGGTGGTACAGTAATACATGAGAAAATTTTTCATGATATCTTACACTGCTGAAGTCAACCAAGTGGGAATTGAACTTGCACCTTCGGGATTCTGGTCTGCTGCTCTACCTGTTGAGCTATTGAGCCACACAGGGATTGGAAGCGAGTTCTATCCAACTTAAGTGCACGAGATATTCTCGTGACAACCACACTCATCTGTGAGGACGTGCAGTGTTTCAATTCTATTACAGAATCATCCTCAGAAATATGAGGAAAATTTTCATGATGTCTTACACTGCTAAAGTCAACCAAAAAATTTTGGCTGACTCGAGCGGGATTTGAACTCGCACCTTCGGGATTCTGGTCTGCCGCTCTACCTGTTGAGCTATTGCGCCACACAGGGATTGGAGGCGAGTTCTTTCCACCTGTGCAGCTCGATAGCTCAACAGGTAGAGCGGTGGACTGGAATCCCGAAGGTGCGAGTTCAAATCCTGCTCGAGTCAGCCGGAATTTTTCAGTTGACTTTAGCAGTGTAAGACATCATGAAAAATTTTCTCATGTCTCTCAGAGGATGATTCTGTAATAGTGGTAACACATGGTAAAACACTTTTCAACTTGCTATGCAACAAAGTTGCGTTGGTTGAATTTGTTGCATTGCAAGTTGAAGAAAAATGCTGCTCGTATTACCTCGCCTTTATGAATGAAAATTCTTATTTTATTACATGTACCTTAATGCAAGGGTCTTCAATGATATATGGGTCATGTGCATACAGACAGATAAACACACTTTGAATTAAGGAATGACCATCCAACCAAGTTACCTAGGTAACAAAATATCAGTGAGGTTAGACTGCTTATTATAATAAGCTGCATCTCTATGATCCAGGATTTATGCTAAACAGACATTCACCCACACCACCCCTCCTCCCACAAGAAGATACATGTACATGTAAACATTACACACCAAGCAAGAGGTCATTTCATCCATAATTCCAATCATTTCCTCCACAGTGAAATCCTTGATTTTTACTTCTCCACTCTGAAGCAAAAGAATGAATCACAGTTTACAGTTTATTTACTGAAACAGAAGATACTGTAGCTTGCAAACACCTGCAATTCATTGAACAATTAGTAATCAAGCACATTGGAGAGCCACCAGCCTACCTAGACGGCAATGAGTTAACATGCATATGGTGTTATTAATAACCCATTCTTGCCTGAGCTGTCAAAAAATGAACATTTTATTATTTTACTCTGTCTAATGCCAGATGATTTTACTCATCAATGAGAGAGCCTTCAGAGTTCTAGCTGTGACATCTCTACACTTACTCAAATCTGCTGAATAAACTAGACATGCAGACATGCAAGTAGGCAGAAATAAGTTGAAAAAACTATACCTACGCCAACTTTTAAACAAATATCCCAGTTTATCATCAGCACCCACATCCGTTTTTCGTGCTGCATGGATTTTTTTGGATTTTTTATTATACATGTAAATGAAAATTATTCTTTGCAACAAAAAGTAACCAGCTTGACCACAATCACTTCCGGTCTGTCATCATAAAAAACATGCGACAGACCCACACGAGATTTTCATGATGGTCAGCCATTTTGAAAACACAAATTTATATTACACATGCAGTGTAATATGGGAACTGTTGCTTATCTATTACCTTTTCTTGACATTGAATGGTAATTTTGTAGTTAACCCATTACCAGTACCTTCTATTTTGTCAACCACTTTTGCAATTGTTTTGTTATTTTTATATAGTTCCAGTTTTCTACAAGCCAGTTTATTATAAATATTAAGTGCTGTGCATGAGAACATGGTGGTAATTCAGATGAAAGGTGTATTTATTTAGCATTCGAAAATATTATTGCATACTATTGTACTGCATACTATTGTACTGCATATATCATTTTTGTAAATGTTTTTTTTTTTCCATTTTTGAAAGGGCTCATTACTTTGCTTCTGTTTTTCAGAAATATGTGATTTTTATTATGTATCATAACCAGACATGTGAGTTTGAACATATTCTTCTGTGCATCTGTGCATCTAATGAATGTGATTCGGTCAAATATTTTTTAAAAAAAAAAAAAACCAACCGATTTTTTTTTGCTGCTACTGATGATAAACCGGGATATTTTTTTTAATGGCCTTATACATGCTGCATGTTAACCAGAATTCAGTATGCAGTACATATACAGTATTATACCGTACTTAATTTATTTAGTATAAAATACATATAATTCAAATATTAAACCTTTAAACCTTCCTTGAATGACAAGAGTTTATTTCCTTTGTTGCATATCATGCCAGCATCCATTTTGGGATCCATCATTTCAATGGCAGACATTGCTTCGAATAATCCAAACCTATTTTTTTAGAGAAATGAACAACAAAATTTCAGCTATTTTTTCAAGAACATACTTAATTCAGTCTTTAAACAACTTACGTGGAATCATGTACCAGCTCCCCAAGGTTTAACCCTACAAAAAGTAAAAAGTAATGGTGATGTACTTTACACATGTCATTGTCCATATACTGTACAGTAGTATTAAGGATATTATAATTTACATTTTTTAGTTCTAACATACCACTTGCAGCTTCTTTGAATTTCTCTGTAATATCAACCCAGTTGTAGTGCACTCGAGAGGATACTAAAACACATCAATCAGGTTGATATATATGTAGAGTACACTATATACATAATTACTGTATATAGATTGCAGTTTAGCAGATACCAGTGTTAAACACATATTGTAGCAAAATCACCTCTGTCAACAGTAACCTTAACCCCATTATAAATTTTAACCCTAGACACTTTCTTTCCTCATGCAGTCAATGAGTGCAGGGTGTCTGTTAAACTGCAGTCTGTCCAAAAAGTTAAAGGAAACCTGACAATTAAGTGAACATAAATAAAACTTTTGCTGGGCTAGACTAAAGCATACCTTGCCACACTTCAAAGGTACTAGTAAATCTACTAGATGTGTATCAAGTTATGGAGAAATTATAGAATACGTACTGTACCCCACCACTTTTCAATGTGTCTTTAGAGACGCAAGTACAAAGCCAAAGGTTTAAATTGTATGTTCTAAGGATCTTGGGTGAAGGAAAATTTGAGTGTAGAATATATACATTCTAAGACCAAACTGGGACCAGTTGCGAAAAATGCAACTACACAGGCCTTCCGGCAGGAATTGAACCCACGACCTTGTGATTCTAGTGCAATGCTCTGACCACTGAGTCACGGAGGCCATTACCGAGAGCTTGATCACAAGTTCTGTATATAATAAGGTGAGGTCGTGGGTTCAATTCCTGCCAGAAGGCCTGTGTAGTTGCATTTTTTGCAACTGGTCCCGGTTTGGTCTTAAAATGTATACATTCTACACTTGAATTTTCCTTCACCCAAAATCCTTAGAACATGCTATGTAATTGAGTGAATGCCCAATATTACTTATAATAATTACCCAATTCTCTCCTGGCATTACCACCTTATCATATACAGAGCTCGTGATCAAGCTCTCGGCAATGGCCTCCGTGACTCAGTGGTCAGAGCATTGCACTAGAATCGCAAGGTCGTGGGTTCAATTCCTGCTGGAAGGCCTGTGTAGTTGCATTTTTCGCAACTGGTCCCAGTTTGGTATTAAAATGTATATATTCTACACTTGAATTTTCCTTCACCCAAAATCCTTAGAACATGCTAAGTAATTGAGTAACATGCCCAATATTACTTGTAATATACCCAAGGTTTAAATTGTATGTACTCAGTGGTGTAGCTCAGTGTGGTTTGCTCAAGTTAATGGTGGAATAACAAAGTTTATATTTAAATTAGGTAATTTTAAAAACCAAGAAAATTGTATATAATAAATTTTCCCCAATCTGAACCTAGTCCTAACCATTATTGTGGATTCATCTATAGAAGTAGACAGGTAATTGTAACGGAAATCCTGCTTCGAGTCGAAAACGCTGGTGGTTTGGATTTTACTCATTTTAGAACTGTATATTTTAAAGTTTAATAGCCTGTAATTCAGTTTCTATAATCGCTTCTGAAGACTCTAGACAAGGTACACACATGTATTCATATTCACCCAGCCCAGAGAATTCTTGGGAGTGATTGCATAACATTAACACTTTGAAGCTTGAAGACGAATCTTTAGTATTTTATTCTGGCTAACGCCAGACGATTTTATTCAGCACTGATACTGACGACAATCAACATTAATTTATTCATTTTATTAGATAAAGTTTGTAAACAAATACAATGATTTAAACAATCGCCTAAATAAGCATACTAAGTTATTTTATTAATCATCTAAATAAGCACAGTTGTTTTACTTACGTGATTTAATTGGCGATTCACGCCGGATATCATCCTTCTCTTCACCCTCCTGCCTCAGTTGGTCAAAACCCCCTTCGCCACTGCAGCGAAAGTACATGTACAATCATGCTAAATTATTCCTTTATTCCATCAAATGTTATTACTACAATTAAATACCTACTCAAAAAAACAAGATTTCTACACTTACTCTCCATCAGCTGTTGTTGAGAAAGGTTCTGACTCTTCCACCTGAGAGTCCGCCATATTGAATTGTTACACATATATTACAATACTTCGTGTAAGCTACATTGGTTACTGAATATATAATAATCACGAAGATAAGGCCTGGGTACGAAATTTGGCCACAAAAGACAGTCTGCTTTCCTATTGGCTAAAACCAAGACACCGCTGCCAAACGTTTGCGCATGCGTGAATTCGCTGAGTAGAGCAGAGCACGGATGGCGTGTGCTGTTAGGGCGCTACCTCTCACCAATAGTTAAGCCCGGTCGGACGGGGTTAGTACTTGGATGGGTGACCGTTTGGGAATAACCCCGTACTCCGCCAGCTTGGGACTTACCGTATGTGAGTAAGAGTTTAGTTGGTCTCTCCTGTGCTCCGAGGGTTTTTCGCCGGGTTCTCCAGTTTTCCTCCCTCCGTAAAATCAACACCTAGGTCTTAGTTGTCTACACATATGAGTTTGGTGTCAATTGGGACGAAAGTTCTGTTCCTTTCTCCTGCCACACGTTGAGTGGAAATTTTAAAAATTCAAATTCAAAGAAACTAGCCTTGGCGACAACAACCAACAGTGAAGACTAAGTAAGACTCGACTATTCATTTGTGTTTTAAAAAAAGGGTAAAGAAAATTACGAAAGGGTAAATTCAGAATAGGTTACAATATTGACAAGGAAGCCATGCACAAATTACCTACCTTATCTTTTTGGTAGTATGTTTATAATTTTAACTTTTGTGTCGGACGACTCTCGGACCAGCCCAAATATTTCAGTGTTTTCGATTCCCGCTCTTTTTCCGAGGCAGAGCTCGGACGTCGCACATGCGCAAAACGTTTGGCAGCGGTGTTATTGGCTAAACATTCGCGCGCTTTTTAGCTTACGTGAGCATTTCAGTGAGATTTAGCTATGTAGCCTTTATAGAAATGTATAGTCAGTTAGTCCTTTAACACCTAACCCCGGAAGCTCTCGCCCTGACAAGTTAAATCGTCTGTCGTTAGCCAGAGTAAATGCGGTGTATTATTATTTTATACTGATTATAAAATGAGATAAAAGATGAATAAAAAACATTGAATTATTGAATAAAATGGATTCAAAGCGACTTCTGAAATGCCAATCTTTAATGAAAAATGAACTGTTACAAGCTGTGTGTAGAGTATATTAATGTCCTTAAAGGTACTGTATACTTCTGATTTAACACCATATAGCGTGAATAATACATAGTAATTAATAATCAACAAGAACTTATCAACAATCAATAAAATCAACCAGTTAATCAAGCAATCAATTAATCAAGCACCAACCTACTATAGCTAATAAAACAACAAATTAAACTATACTTGTGAGCCTAGATCAAAGAAAAAAAGATAATAAGCTGCTGAGTTTAGTTTTGATACTAAAATACTGAGGTGTCAAGTAGAACTCTTCAACAGTAATAAATGTAAAGGGCTCTGCTCAAAACGTCGGTATTTTGTTATCAAAACTGATCTCGGTATAGTCTACCATCTTTTCACTTCGCGCTATCCTAAACACTACTAGCTACACAGCATTCTAGTTTTTTACTTGTAAGCCTAATGTTTCTAGTAACAGTTCTTCGACTTTTTAATAACGTAGTACCCACCAAACGAATAATGATGACAACACTTTTCTTTGCTCGAGTTGTAGTTGTGATAGCCACAGCAGTTGGAACCTTTTGACTTTGGCAGCAAGTGGTAACCACAGCAAACAAAGCTAGAAGGATTGTAGTTCACCGAACCACAACAACTTGCACCTGAGGACTTTGAATAAAGGTTGCCGTAACAGCACACGTGGTACTTTGTGTGGTAGATACCAGAAGTACCACAACAGGAGGTGTAAGACCCGTAGGATCTTGAGAGAACGTTGCCCGAGCAACAGACTTGGCTAGAAGAGTAATACCGAGAAGAACCACAGCAATAATAACCAGATGACCGAGTTTGTAACTTACCATTGCAGCACAATTTTTTGTTGGAATGGTAATTTTGAGATCCACAACAATAGCGTCCACTGGACTTCCTGAGAATGTTACCATTGCAACAGACGTAGTAGTTGGAACTGTAAGGCAGTGATCCACAACAACCATTTCTACTGGATTTTGGATAGATGTTGTTTCCACAGCACAGGTGGGTGTTGGAATTGTAATTTTTGGATCCACAGCAGTTGGTACCTGATGATTTGGAATGAATTTGTCCGTGACAGCATACTGATACACTTGGGTTGATGGGAAGACCGTAGGAAAACGGACTACTGTACACACTACCCCAAGGACTACAGCAGTGAGAACCTAATGACTTTGGTTGAAGATCGTTTCCACAGCATGAAGAATATGATGGATTGAAATTGACAGAACCACAGCAGTATGTACCTGATGATTTGGGTAAGACGTTTCCACTACAGCAGATGTACCTTGAAGGGTTGTAATTCTGTGACCAACAACAGCTGGTGCCAGAAGATCTCGGTAAAAGGACGTTGCCACAGCAGACTTTACTGGAAGGATTGTAGTTTAAAGAACCACAGCAAGACGAGCCGGTCTTTTTTGAAAGTACTCTATTGTAACAACAAACATGAGTTCTTGAGTGATAGGCTTGAGAGCCACAGCAAGATGTACCAGTTCTTCGAGAAAGTATTTTATTGTTGCAACAGATCTGAATATTCGAGCGATAAGCTTGGGTATAACAGCAGGATGATCCACGGCTCTTCGAAACGACTCGACCGCTGCAACAAAGATGGCTTTTTTCGTTGTAGTTACGCGACCCACAACATTGCGAACCACGCAATTTATAGAGGACTCGACCACGACAGCACACGGACAAAGAAGGGTTATAACTTTCGCTGTTACAACAAGACGATCCTTTTGCTCTAGGGTGCAGTTTTCCTGAACAGCAGACTTGGTTACTCTGGCGGTAGGTTTGCGTACCACAGCACGAGGTATCGTAAGAGACTGAAGAAATTTTTCCACCGCAACATAATTGGTATTTACTCTTATAGTTCTTTGTTCCACAACATTGGTCTCCAGATGATCTTGGCAATACGTTACCACTGCAACAAACTGAGGTTATTGGATTATAGTTCAGAGTCCCACAACATGCAGTTCCTGACGATTTAGTGAGAATCTTGTTTTGACAGCAAACTTGACTGTATGGATTGTAATTACTTTGACCGCAGCAGAGTGTATGTCCTCCTGATAGAACCCGGTTGTTACAGCATACTCCATATCGAGGGTCGTAAGCCTTGGATAAACAACATTGATAGTATGGAGCGACTTGGTGGAGTTTTCCGTAGCAGCAAACCGCTTTGTAAGGATCGTAGTTGGCAGGTCCGCAGCAACCAAAGCCTTTTGCGCTGTCTAAGATGTTTCCACGACAACAGACACGTCGAGATGGGTCGTAATTCTGATGACCACAGCAACTGGAACCGTGTGTTACAGAATGCAGACTTCGTGCACAGCAAACATGCGTTTTAGAATTGTAGGAGCGAGAGCCACACGTCAGAGCTGACACTGTTGGCTGCACGATAGCTGGAAAAATTAGTTTATTTTAGTATCATACTAAAATCTAAATCTACCGCTGTAGTATACTTAACAATTAGACATGCAACGAGCCCATGCAAGTTGTCTATGAGTTAAGTGCTTATATCACTTGTGGGGTTTTAACGTATTTAAATAGAGCAGAAAAAATCAGTTAATAAATTATTTTGCCGTTTTTGATTTAGTCAAAGAGTTCCTAACGTATTGGCTTCTGAACATGCCAAATCAATTCTCAAAAATTTCCGAAAACAATAAAACCACTCGGCCTTTGGTTTCGTGCTTTCATCATGTTTTCTCGTATTTGGATCTCCTGATGAAACACTCAAACTCGTTGTTGATATATTACCTGAAGAACTCTAGTTTGAGATTTAAATATAAAGAATTCATGCTCAGCAACAGATTTCAGTTGGAGATTCGAAAAAATGGTTCAGTATGATTAAGAAAGATTTGAAAATGTGGACCGATTGCAGGCAAAATAGCAAAACGACAAAAATTCAGTATGTAGACGAGCTAGTTTGAGATTTGAATTTATTTTAATCAATTCATGCATGTCCTGCAAGTTGCAACAAATGTTTTGAAACTCGTGACCAGTTAAGAATTTTCTAAAATGGTTCAGAATCAACTATACTGAAATCTGTGATTTAGTTTGAGATTTCAATCCAAAAAATTCTGATGTCCTGACCTGCAACATATTTTTGAGATTCGAAACGAGTTTAAAATTTTGTAAAATGGTTCAGTATTAATGTGGACCAATTATACAAAATAAAACGGCGACTATAAGAACATGCTATACTACAGTTAAACTAGATGACAACAGAACTCGAAAATTCAATTTTGTTATATGTGTATGCATGCCTGCTATTCAAAGCCATACTTCCAAACATTTCTACAGCATGTATAGTTAAACCTAATCAATCAAATAACATTATACGACCGATAATTAGCCCGTATATAACCACAGGAAACTTGTCGTGTGAAGAGAAAAGATTACAACGCTGCTATATACATTCGTTGAGTCGTGTCGACAAAAACGGAAAATCGTTTACAATTTGGCTGGCTTGGGAGAGCCCAAAGGGCTAAGACCAGATAATAATATCTTGGTATTTAGTTGTAAAAAGATTAAAATAAGACTCGTTTTTCTCACCTGCCAGCACGGTCAGCAAGAGAAGCAGTTTAAACATGTTGAAAGATTTGACTTCTGAAAATGAGATTTCTGCCCAACGACTGAACTGTTTTGGGGAACACGCACAAATGTGCTCTCCTAAATAGTCTTGTTTCAGCTTGCAGCTTACAGGAAGAAAACAAAATGACAGAAAAATGATGAAGTGATGTTTTATAAGTTTATTGTTATTTTAATCATATATATTCATATAAGACAGAGTTTAACAATTTCTTTACCTAACCTATAAAATCGCTACTTGAAAAGTTGAAACGTATTGTCTGCCTGTCACAAGTACACGTATAAGCACAAATTTAAATTCTTTGCTGGAAGACTGGAACATTTCGAGTCCTTGAAATGACAAGGCACAAACGGTTTAATAATTTCCAGGCTTCTTTTTGTATGTGTATGTGTATGTGTATGTGTATGTGTATGTGTATGTGTATGTGTATGTGTATGTGTATGTGTATATGTAAACTTATTAAAATGATATAATGAAAATTGTCGTATATATAAGTAGAATACGGAATAAACGTACATTTGTTTTATATACATCTTATCTATCATATAAAATATCTTACTTTTTTGCGGTTTGCGAAGATTGTAATAATAATAATAATAATAATAATAATAATAATAATAATAATAATAATAATAATAATAATAATTTATTAAATTTATATTGCGCATCAACTCATTCCTGTCCGGGGGCTTCCCCAGAGGTGAATAAAATCGTCTGGCGTTAGCCAGAATAAAATACTAAAGACCAATTCGGACAAGAAAGAGTTAATGCGCATTACAATCGTGGTTGGCAATGATTACAGCTAAGACCTAGGTGTTGGTTTTGCGGAGGGAGGAAAACCGGAGAGCCCGGCGAAAAACCCTCGAAGCACAGGAGAGACCAACTGAACGCTACTCACACGAGTCTCAAGCTCGAGAACAGGGCTATTCCCAGACGGTCACCCATCCAAGAACTAACCCCGTCCAAACGGGCTTAACTATTGGCGAGAGGCAGCGCTCTAACAGCACACCCCAACCGCGCTTCCCTACAGTGAAATGACAGCTTTTCTGTATATTTCAAGTCCTAAAAGTCAGCGAATTTAAATATTATATGTCCATATAGTTGGTTGACATACAACAGAACTACTGTATATGCATGCAGAAGAACATTTTTTGAGCTTGTCCAGTAAAACGCAAGAAATGCAGTCATGGCCCCAAACAGGTATAATTGTGTAGGCATACATCAATACGAAGATGGAAAATTCGGGACACAATGCTGCTGGGTTATTGGCTGTAAAAAGCGAGAAAAAAAGCCTGAGAAAAATAATTTGTTTGTTTTTCACTTGTACAGCTGAAACGGAAACTGCAGATGAAATTAAACCTAAACAAATAATATAATATATTCATATTTGTACAGGTTAACTTGTTCAGTAATGTTTACATACTGTTATTAACCAAATAACATAACGATCGAATTTTCCACGACAAGTCTCGTCGGGCTGCTGGGCCTGCGGTATCTGACATTCCAAGGCCGTCATTATAATTTCAAAATGGCCGCGGTTCAAAGGCGAGTGGGCCACACTCGTGGATTTGTAAGATATAGTGCATTGTGGGAATTCTCCACGATATGAGCGTAAATGGAGTCCAGACGAAGATCAACAGTTGTATAAGCTATCGAATGATATGTTTTGACATGGACTAAAGGTTAGTAAACTAGATTTTTACAGTCTGGTTTCTTTGCTGTTTGTTAGTTGGCATGTGACTTTTTAGTCGTGCAATGTTGAAATTCTCCGAGTAAATCGTGGTACAAACAAGTCATATTCGGAATATAAAAAGGCAGAATTCTCAATTGGTGTATTATGTTGATGACTGTACATTAAAAACAACCTCTTGGGGAAGAATCACGCTAAATTTTTGTTTTTGCTTTTGAATTTAATAGATTGATGGGACGTCAACAGAAACGTAAGCGCTCGGTGAAGGCTATTGTCAAAGATCTCTTCCCTGTTGGAGAGTTGGCAAAGAGGCGTAAAGAAATTCAAGCCGAATATTTGAAGAACTGCGAAGTTCTTCAAGCAGAAGAAAAAAATTGAAGCAAACATCAGCTAAAGTATGTGCGAAAATTACATATTTTGTTTGTTAAATTTAATCATAAGATCAGAGCTATCACCATTATTGACAGATCATTCAAGACATGAACGTTTATATATTGATGTTTTATAACTTTATTTATTAACTTATTTACTCAAAAGGTGCAGGTGGGCCGTTAGAATTTTTTTGAGAAACAAATAGACAATATTATTAGGTCTTGGCTATATAATCTAACTTCACATGCTGGCCCCATTGACCGAGAACCTATGATCGTATTAATTAAAATATTAAATACCATTTGAATATTTATTAACTTTCAGTTAATTTTGGGTCTCTTTAATTCAGTTAAGAAAAATTGCGAAAAAGAATGAAGAATTAACAGCCGATAAAGTTCAACTTGGTGATGAAAATAAAAATAAAAATATAGCAAGCCAAGGATACACTCTATCGAAAAGGAAGAAGCTGAAACGAATGCGAGAGCCGTCAGAAATACAACAAGGTAATTCTGAAAAACTAGCAAGTACCATATCTGACCAAGCAGGCCGACGTAGACGAAGGGAGACTGTAAAGGCATGTAATATTATTCATGGTGGTACACCAGAAAATAATGCTCCAACTCTTGATGGGTTGTGGCATACACTGGTTAATGAATCCACTCCACATAGGCTTGTAGGATATTTAGGCGACTCAAGAAAAGTCACTAAAAAAGTAATTAATCCTATTGTGAAGAAAGCTGTCACCCATTTTGAGAAAAGCCAGGAAAATGTAGCAAGAAGTGTCAAAGTGCTTTACAGCAAGGGACTTCTCAGTAAAGAGAAATATAAGGCTGTAAGACTAAGTTTATCTATGTCTTCCAACAGAAAGAAAAAGGGAAGGGTTTCATATAAAATGTTTGAGGGTGTAACCATTCCTAAGTTATTACCATATGACAAATTAATTGAATATATTGGCTCTGTTAATGTGGGCAATGTAAAAAGTTTAAGCAATTTTTGTCAGGATATCGATGACCCAGTGAATGGGGCTTACAGGGAGTTAGACGAATTCTTACCTGTCTTAGCTGAGTTATATATTGAAATAGATCAATTAATGGGTGATAATTCTTACTTGATGAAATTTGGTACTGAGCAATATAAGTTCTCTGTTGCGATAGGGGCAGATGGTGCTCCTTTTGGAAAACACGATGAAGCCACCGCATGGCTGGTGTCATTTCTTAATAGTGGTGACAGGATTACCAGCCGGAATGAAAACTTTTTGATTGCAGGTGGAAATTGTGTAGAGGACCACATATGCATGAAGCGTTATGCAAGGAAAATAGCAAGTGACATGCAGGTCATTGAGGCTAAGGAATACCTTGTCAAAGAATTTAAGGTTACCTTTTCTTTTGAAATGCTTCCAGCTGATATGAAGTGGTTAGCTTCTTTTAGTGGTGAATTAAGCAATGCAGCATACTATTTTTCCAGTTTTGGAAATGTCAATAATGACAATAAGCATATTGTGAATGGTACACTAGGTCCTGGATCTGAGACTACTTGGCAACCTTGGGTATATGCAAAGAGGTTGGAAGTAGTTGAGACAGTTGATAAGAGGAAGGAAGAGTTGAACAAAAAAAGCTTTCTGAAGGTACTATACGGAAAAAAACTCTCGAGCATATAAAGGGGCTGAGCTCGAGGCAAGAATTTCCACCGTTGATGGGCAATCTCATCGATAAAGCTTATGCAGAGCCATTGCACAATTCTAATAATGCATGGCAATATTTGCATGGGAAACTATTAGAACTTGCAATTGCAAAGTCTAATATACCAACGTCTTGTGTTGATATTTCTGTTCTTTCCATTCATTCACCAATAAGGAAATTCTTAATTTCCCTTAAGGACGAGGTTAAGGCTACCCGGTTAAGGAAAAAGATTCTAAACTGGTTTAAAGGTGGTAGGGCAAAAAAGTTTGACTACCGTTTCACAGGGAAAGATTCGAAATTGTTGTCTCACAATTTCATGCTTTTGATCCATTCCCTTACATTTTCAGATGACTCTAGCCAAACTAAGCTTAGATTGGCTACCCTTGCATTTTGTTGTCTTAAACTTCGTGATGCTGTGTCAATGTTCTCACGTGTCATTGTGCAAAGGGAAGTATTACAAGATTTGAAAAGCTGTTGCAGGCAATTTTTCAACGCTGTTTCTTTGTTCTTGTCGAATGTGACTCCGACTGTATGGACTATTGGTTATGCCATTCCGAGACATTCTGACTTGTTATTTGAGAAGTATGGTGTTGGCTTGGGCATAAACAGTATGCAAGGAAGGGAGGCCAAACATGTGTGTTTGCAACAGTATGCTCGCCATTCCAATCTTTCTCAAAGATGGAATAATGTGCTGAAGCACGACTATATTTCCTCTATCTGGCTACGAAAACATGACCCTTTCTATTTTACTTACCATAAAAATAAAAATAGTTACATTCCTAAAAGAGTTACACAATCTGAGTATTGCTACTGTGGATATGAGAAGGAGGCAACTGCAAGCAAATGCCATTATTGTTCCTCTTTACTTTACAAAGCAGTGGAAGCATCTGCTTCAGAGGGAAAAATTAGTGTGGAAATTTCCAATCTTTTGTCAAATAGATGTTAGAAAGAACAGTGTACTATGTTAGAAAGAACAGTGTACTATGTTAGAAAGAACAATGTACTATGTTAGAAAGAACAGTGTACTATGTTAGAAAGAACAGCTAGTGTACTAATGTATAGAAAGAACAGTGTATTATGCTATAGAAAGAACAGTGTACTAAAAAATTTTTTAAAAAATCTAAAAAAAAATTGTGTTTGTGTAACTCACTTTTTATAATTATAGGGTTGGCAATGGGAAAATATGGTTTATCTATGAGTAAGTGGCCAAGATTGGCTTGCTCATGAAGAGACATTGAGAACATATATATATATATATATATATTTTTATTTTTTTTAATAGAAAACAAATAATTAAAATGTGAGTCAATAACAATATACAGAAAATATATTTGGTGATACCTGTATATAGTTTTTAAATTTAAATAAAGTCATCAAATTGCCATGTATTAATTTAACAACTATTTTTTTGAACAAGAAAACTTCACGGGAAACCTATAGACGTTCTATACTCATCTGGAAAGTGCAATATTAGTTTTTGTTTGTCAAGTAGCAGATTACAAAGAGACACTTTCCTAAGTGAACAGTGAACAAATTTACAAATAAGCAGGGGCGTCGTCAGCTTTGGAAAAGTGGGAGTAGGGGGTAGGTGATAGCATCACCACTGAAACTATTAGTTCAGGATGAGATGCTTGAAAACCAGAAAACTATATTGTATATATTGTAATTGCCCTATACTGAAAATTTTATATAATTTTTATGGCTATTTTGAAATGTTTAACTTTGCCCAATTTCTTATATCACAAAATAATGGCTGGTCGAATGACAATGCCTGGGCAGAATTAGGAGTTGTTCTGATCAAACACTTGCCTTGAAGATCAATATATTATTGGCAGTGGCGGATTAAGAGGGGGGCTTACTGGGCTACAGCCAGGTGCCTGCGGCCTCACAGATCCTAGGGGGCACCCCAGGCCCTACATGCAGTGCAAGAAGGGGCCTGGGGGGCCCAATCTGAAATACAGCCAGGGGCCTCAGGTACCATTAATCCACCTCTGATTATTGGAAGGAAAAGTGTGGTGATAAACGAGTGTCGAATGATATACTGTTGAGACCCAACCAGGACCAGAAGGCCTTGTAGTTGCATTTTTCACAACTGGTCCTGATTGGGTCTCAACAGTATATAATTCGACACTCGTTTATCACCACACTTTTCCTTCATCTATTCACCGAGTGTAAATGCCAAATACTAACTTTAATTCACTCCATTTCATTACCGGCATTACCATCTATATATACTGAACTCATGGCCATGCTCATGGCAACGGCTTCTGTAGCTCAGTCGATAGAGCACTGGTCTAGTAATCCAGGGTTGCGGGTTCAATTCCCAGCCAGAAAGCCTTGCAGTTGCATTTTTCCCAACTGGTCCTGGTTGGGTCAAAACAGTATATCACTCGACACTCGTTTATCACCACACTTTTCCTTCAACTGTATTATTTTGCTATTTTCTCATTGTTAAAAATACTGTCTAAGCTTAGGAAAAGTTTAATGGTGAAATCACATGTGTCACTATAATTATTATTAACAAGTATAATATCTAAAATAACAATTAAGTTAAACAAGTCGAGTTCGTCCTCACTTGTAAGACCAAGACTAGTTGCATCTGCTGGGTCTTACAATAATCAACACTCGTAATTAGACAATCACACTTTTGCTCAACAGGTCATTTAGTGTAAATGCCTATATTATAATGTCAAGGCTTATGTTTGTCTGACAAACTTGTTAATTTTGCCTCATTTAAAAATTGGTCTAGCAGAAAAATGTGAGGTTTGATTCCTTCAGTCCCCTCCCTGACGACACCCCTGCAAATATATTATATTAAATTACAGATGTTGTGGTACGCCATGCATGTTCCAGCAACCATAATAAAGAGAGATTCGCATTAACTCTCTCTTGTTGGAATAATGGATGAGTAGAGGCTTTTCAGTGCCAACAACTATTCTACAAATTACTCCGTTTCTTAAACATTTAGTTTGCAACAGATCTTCTTCCTTCAACACTGTCTCATTCTCATACATATTAATGAGCTTCATAAACAACAATGTGACATTGTGTGCATCAGATACCTGGATACTACGGGTAAACGAAGTTTGCTTCCTTGAACTTGCCAAACTTAGCACCTGGATATAGTTATCAAGAAGATCGAAGACTTCCCTAGGCATGTATCGATGAAAAGAAATTTTCCAAGGGCTTCTGGCAACAGGGGATGGTTTCATTCGTCGAATAAGCAATACATTCACACGCCGAATTTCCCTCGACAGAATTTTCATCGGATGAACTACTCTATACGTTAATCCGTTCGGGGGATCGTACATATGTTTCTTCACGATATCCCTAACCGCCTCCAATACGTCACTACCAATTTTTCCTGCGATTTCTTTGTTATTAGCCTTCTTGATGTAGTCTGTTACGGTATCATGGACTTTTACAATCAGCGACGCCATCTTGACAACTGATCGGAGTTATCATAATAGGTAGACACCGCTGTCTTGAATTGCTGGCGCTATATGTCACGAAATGATCAATATCGCAGGCCCAGCAGCCCGACGAGAATTCCTTGGTAACCTGTTGAACAATTTCTTTACCTAACTTATAAAATATTGTCTGTCTGTCTGACTGAAGTATACGTATAAGCACGAATTTAAATTCTTTCCTGGCAGAGGAAGTCAACATTTTGAGTCCTTAAAATGACAAGGCACAAACGATTTAATAATTGCCAGACTTCTTTTTTGTAGATGTATATGTGTAAACTTCAAGGTCCTATAAAGTCAACTAATATGTTGATATAAGTTATTGACATACAACAGAACTACACTAGAAACCCAAACGTGTTGTAAGAACACGCATTTTTGTCCGCTATAGTGACACGCCAAAAGCGTGTTCAACACGGCTTTGGTGTGTTGTGATACAAGCGTGTTCTGTGTAGAAGCGTGTTGCTAGAACACGTTATTGTGTTGTAACAACACGTCAATTTTGACACGCTAAAAGCGTGTTGTAATACAAGCGTGTTCTGTGTAGAAGCGTGTTGCTAGAACACATTACATTAAGTGTGTTGTAACAACACGTCAATTTTGACACGCTAAAAGCGTGTTGAACACTTCAGCGTGTTCCAAATTCACGTGTGTTGTAAGAACACACTATAACGTGTTACGGTAACACACATCATGTTTTCAGAACACGCCCCCCAAAATGGCGTGTCACTATAGCGGACAAAAGTGCGTGTTCTAAATTAACACGTTTGGCGTGTTGTATTTGGCGTGTTGCAAGTTTTAGCGTGACACACTTGCCGTGTTGCAGCTCGGACATTTTTGGTGTGTTGCCGATCTCTGAAGGCGTGTTCTGCACCACAGACGTGTTGTGACCTGATGTGTTTCGTTCGAAGGCGTGTTCTGCACCACAGACGTGTTGTAACCTGGTGTGTTTCGTTTGAAGGCGTGTTCTGCTTCTAAATTTAAACGCACAAAAGAGAATGGAGGCAAACAATATACATTTATTAATCTTATACTGATCTATAGTTCTGGAACATAATGCAAGACAGATGTGTCTTTCAAATGTCAAAGTTCAATCCTGCCAATTTTAGGCGTCCGTAATATGTCGGAAGTTTGTTTGGCCTGGCAGCCTTCGTTGATTTAGGGGCAATTTCTTGTGGAATATACGTTGGATAGTATTTTGTCACTTATCCACAATCAAAAACAGCATCCTCCAGAAGTAGTGCAGTATTAAGTGTTTCTTTGTCATATTGGATATTAAACACAGTGTCAGCTGCCAACCACAGTTTCAGTAATCCTATGACAGTTCGACTTGTGACTAAATGGCATACAAGCATTTTCCATCGTTTGAATTTGAAAATTGATTCCTGGTCTGTTATCAATAGGCAGTGAGTACCCCAGCCAATGAGAGAACAGTACAAACTATATACAAACAAAAAGAAGATAGTGTAAATGAACAGTATAAGTACTGTATACGTGTA
Source organism: Corallium rubrum (assembly GCA_964035015.1). Classification (NCBI taxonomy): domain Eukaryota; kingdom Metazoa; phylum Cnidaria; class Anthozoa; order Scleralcyonacea; family Coralliidae; genus Corallium; species Corallium rubrum. The sequence continues at coordinate 7,117,871 of OZ036000.1, forward strand.
AAAAATATTAAATCTTATAACATTTTAGCCTCCTCCGCAGGCGAATGGAAGTCAGGGAAGGAAGACGAAGGTGAGGGAAAGGGAGAGGAGGAAAGGAAAAAAGGGGGGGAGGGGAAGAGAAAAAGAAGAGATGCCTGCCAAAAATCGACACGGTCATGGCGCATATAGCTTCGCGCATGATAATTCATGGTTGACAGGGGTAGGGAGCGGCAAAATAGACAAACGAAAAACAAACAACTGGGGTAGGGTTAGAACCTTTACTGTGTAAATATACCCGAATTTTTCGCGTCCCTCTCCCCAGTTCCCTAGCCTCCCTCGCCCACTAGTCCCCGCGCGCAGAAGAGGCAGAGAGACTAGAGAGTTGCCTGCGGAGGAGGCTAATAACATTTAAAAGAGAAACAAAAATATATTTCCTTGAAATGTAATACATTAGTTAACAGTACTATTTAACCATGTAAATTAATTAATTAATCATTAATTAATTTACATATTTAAAACTTTAAATGGTATTGTTAACTAATGTTTTAAATTTGTAAAGATATTTTTTTGTTTCCCTTTTAAATGTAATAAGTTTTAGTATTTTTCATTAAATTTCAAATTTTAGGAAGAGCATGTTTTAGATAATTTGTTCGTTTAAAAGGCTTATGTAGTTTTAATGCATTTCTTATGTTAATAATGATCATGATAAATTTGATTATTTGCTACAAAATAAATTGTGAATATTTCTGGTAAATTCTTAATATGATAACGAATTTATGGATTCAGCATGTTAAATATTGTAAATAAAACTTAAATATGTTATTTAAATATTTTCTTTGAGCTGTTTATCATTCTTATTTTTTCATTCCTAACCTCCTAGTATAGTGTAATAACACTGATTTAGGAGTATTTCATTAAAGCATTAAAGTGTTCCTGTTTTGTGTAATTGTGTTCATAATTTTCTTGGAATTTTCAATTGAATATTTTTCTTAAGGGAAAATACAGGTTTGAGGGTCCAAAATACATGCATAAACATTTCGGGAAAAGAATAAAACTAAATGTTACACATGGTTTAAAAGTCTGACAATCAAAAACTGTTACCAAATAAATAGCATCAGTTGTTGCTATGGCAACAATGACGTTTCAAAATGGCTGCCAATTACACTCAAACTAATTTAATTCGAAAAAACACGATGGTGACCCCAATTTTTTTCTCATTAAAACTTTTCTTAAAGTATGAATAATGCATAGGCCGATTTTGAAAAAAATTCTGTGGAATGAATAATTTTTTTTCTCGGAAAAATCATGTTCGTTAATTTTTTAAGAAAATTGGATTTACAGAATTTTTTTTAAAATCGGCCTATTCCTTACTCATACTTCAAACGAAGTATTGATGGGGAATAATAAATAAAGTTTTTTCCCGAATTAAATTAGTTTGAAGGGTAATTGGCAGCCATTTTGAAACATCATTGTTGCCATAGCAACCATTTATTTGGTAACAGTTTTTGATTGTCAGATTGTTTAACTATGTATAACATTTAGTTTTATTCTTTTTCCGAATTGTTTATGGACGTGTTTATGGACGTGTTTTGAACTCCCAAACTTGTATTTTCCATTTTTCAAGAAACTGTATGGAGCCACCTTAAGATTTGTCCATGTAAAAGTAGAATATAATATATGCACGGAGAGTACATATCATAGGCATAGAGTATGGGGAGGACTGAGGGGCTTTATCCCCCCCCCCCCCGAGAAATCTTAATGGGGGAACTCAGCCCCTCCACCATTCACAAATTATAGGTACTTTATACTGGTTAGAGTAAAGTAACTGTTACAGCCTCATTCCTGCCAGCCAAAAGCACCCATGTACACATAAGACAACCCAGTAAACACAACATCGAAAAATAGTTGACATGTGTTGTATTTTAACTAGTTTTTATGATATTTCATGACCTTCAGTCTTCTTAAAAATCACCCCTCAGAATGCAGGACTTTTCCGGGACTCTAAATTTCAAAAGGGGAGGCATGCTCCCAGACTCCCCATGGGAAAATTCTTTGAAAGGCCCTGTTCAGCCCCCCTGGACAAAAACAAAACTCTATGCATATGGATCAACATATACGCATGGTTTGAAACCAGGCAGCCTACTTAAACTCTCTCTCTATTGATATACTGTATTGTCTATTTACACGCAGTCTGCATATTTGTGCTGATTAACTGGTGAAAATGATGATCACATTAGTACAGACTGTCTGGCCACCATCACTTATGATCTTCATTTTCACCAGTTAATATAGAAATAAAATAAAATAAAAAATAAGATGAAAAGGAAACTATATGGGTCACCTGACATTGGGTCATTCCAGAAAACATCCACACCTCCCCCACGGAGGAAATGTGAAGTTGACCCCCTCCCCCCTTCAGATGTCCTGGTACATTTTACTATTATCAGTAGATTTACCCCCTCCCCTCCCCTCCCTGGATGGCACAAATTTCCTCTGTGGGGGAGGTATGGATCTTTTCTGGAATGACCCATTGAGTGGTATCCACAAAACTATATTTTTTGCAAAATTAGGGTGCAGGGTATCTCCCCAATACTAAAAAAGTGTAAATATAAAATATAAAAATATGGGGTCACCTGCAGGACTTAAATAATTACATGTATAACTATAAAAATATGGGGTCACTATATATATATACTTAAATGTGTAGTCTTTCCAAAAATATCATTTTTGGGGAGATATCCCACATTAAGTAGTGACCCCATATTTTTATAGTTATAATTATTTAATTTAAGTCATGATGGTGACCCCATATTTTTATATTTACATTTTTTTAGTATTGCGCACATAACCCACCCTAATTTTCAAAAAAAGATAGTTTGGGGGAGACACCCACTCAATGTGGTGCCCCCGTGTAGTTTCCTTTTCATCTAATTATCGATGAAAATTAAGATGATATCATCCACAAAAGTTAAATTTTTTACACCTTAAACCAGAGTCTGTAGAAATATACACCATTTGACTGGCATTAGTGAATAGTGCTAAACATTGTTTCGAGCCAAAAATGTACACAAGTTCTTAGCATATATGCAATAATTAAATTAAATAAGAATTGCAAAGAATAATTATTTACAAACAATTTTCATGCAACACAAAATTAATATGTACTCACTTGTAATTCAGTAATTGTGCATGAATAAAAACCACAATGTGAGGGAGATGTACTCAGACCACTTCAGTCATCAAATAAGCATGATCCACTTCTGATTTGAACTGAAGAACAATTATAAAATTAAACTTTGAAATATTAATAAACTAGGATACTATAAAAAAATTAAAATTGTTTGGTTACAAATATTGATTGGCTATATTTAATACTTGGTAAGCTTTATGTTTTGAAGATGAAATCCAGTCATTACAATATTTAAGCTTAAATAGTAAAATGTTTGTTTCCGAAAAATAATACATAGTAGTTTATTGGTTTAGCAGCATGAGCCATCTAACTATCAAACTATCAAAACGAACGACAAAAAAGTTTGCTGTCAAGTTCCAACCACACAAAAGCAGTAAATACGAGTTAATATAAGTTGAGAGTAAAATGGCTATAAAATGGTTCAAATTTTAGAAATTTTTCCACTAAATAAAAGTACAGAAGCAAGGAAATTACTTAGGATTAACTCTAGTCAAGTACAGTACCTTAAACTATACTTTTAGGCTAGAGTCGACGACGTCTGGTGTTACTTGCGATGTCTTGCTTTTTCGTCTTCACTTTCAAAACATGGCGGCTTGTCAGGACTCTACTTCGGGGCATTTCTCTACAGAAACCAGTTTTATCTTGACAGATAAACATCAAAAAATCTCTCGTATACGTAAAACTGCTTGCACTGTTCCAGCGCGCTGTTGTTTCTTCCTCCGCGTAGCTTTCCTGACATTAAAATTGAAAGGAATACTAGTAGCTCTCGTCGTTTCCTCGGCCTTCTTCTTCGAGTGTTGAAAATCTCTTTCGAAAACTTCCTTTTGGCGGCAATCTGTTCTCGCATTTGATTGGTCGAGCTACTTACTGTCCCTACCCTTTCCCCCGATAGTGTTAAAAATGTCTCCCTTTTCACACGCATGGTGTGTTACAAAATGTCTGACTTTTTACACGTCAGCGTGTTTTGGACTGGTTTGCAACACGTTTTGTGTGTAGCAAGGCGTGTTGAAGGCGTGTTGTAACGGATATTCGCTTATAACAACACGTTAGTGTGTTCTGGCGACGTGTTGTTACAACACGGCACAACACGTCTAACATATCGCAACACGCCAACAACACGCTTACGTGTATTTAGAACACGCCTACGTGTCTTTGGAACACACATCGATGTTTTTAAAACACGCTTACAACACGCTAAGTTTTCTAGTGTACTGTATAGGCATGCAAAAAAAAAACATTCTTTAAGCTTGTCCTAAAACGCAAGAACATTTTGCTTTACAGTATATTGTCGTTTTTTTATACAGGGAATTCAGTTTAGTAAATCTCGGTTTGTTATTATATCACACAGATCCACTGATTTTTAAAAGAAGACTGGATCGAAATGTCGAAAAAGCTTGCGAAATGTCGATTTAGTCCAGTAATGGCCCCTATCAGGTATGATTGTGTAAGTAGATCAATATGAAGATGAAAAATTCGGGACACAATGCTGCTGGGTTATTGGCTGTAAAAAGCGAGAAAAAAACTGAGAGAAATAATTTGTTTGGTTTCCACTTGTACAGCTGAAACTGCATATGAAATTAAGCCTAAACAAATAACTTAAGCCTTTCAAACACGCGACCGAGTTTTCCACAAGTTCCTTGGTAACCAGTTGAACAATTTCCATATACCTAACCTATAAAATCGCTACTTGAAAAGCTGAAACGCATTGTCTGTCTGTCTGTCTGACTGAAGTATACGTATTAGCACGAATTAAAATTTTTTGCTGGAAGAGGAAGTCAACATTTTGAGTCCTTAAAATGACAAGGCACAAACGATTTAATAATTGTCAGACTTCTTTTTCGCAGATGTATATGTGTAAACTTCAAGGTCCTATAAAGTCAGCCAATATGTTGATATAAGTTTTTGATATACAACAGAACTACTGCATATGCATGCAAAAAAAACATTCTTTAAGCTTGTCGTAAAACACAAGAACATTTTGCTTTATATTGTTGTTTTTTTATACAGGGAATTCAGTTTAGTAAATTTCGGTTTATTATATCACACAAATCAGATGCATCTGAACCTCTCTTAAAGTTAAGAAGACTGGATCGAGTGACCTATTGTTCCCAGCGTGAGAAAATCAAGCTTGCAAAATGTCGATTTGATCTGTTGCTATTAACGTCGCCAACCAGGCAATTGTGAGGTAGATCAATACAAAGATAGAAAATTTGAGTCTCATTGCCGTGTTATTGGTTGTAAAAAGGGGGAAAAACTGAGAGGAATAATTTGTTTGGTTTTCACTTGTACAGCTGAAACTGCATATGAAATTAAGCCTAAACAAATAATATAATATATTCATATTTATACAGGTTAACTTGTGCAGTAATATTTACATACTGTTATCAATCAAATAACTTATAAAGCCTTTCAAACACGACCAAGCTAATAAGTTTTTCACGACAAGTTCCTTGGTAGCAGTTGAACAAACAACATGCAGTTGTATCTGTCCTAATATAACAACTATTATAATAGCTTTAATTTTAACCAATGAACAAAATTATTTGACTCCGACTTTCATCATAGCAAAATTGATTTGAAAAAAAAGTAAGATTCAAAATTCATCAGAGCAAAATTGTCATTAAATATATGCTCCGTATTATAAGACTCTGTATTATATGACTCTTACTTTCCTCGAATTGTTCAAATCTGGAACGCTTTACCTGATGACATCAAGTCCTCGCCTTCTCTGTCTGTTTTTAGACTAAAGAACTTTTTTTTAATAGACTTCGAGATTTATTTAACCACGACAACATCAGAAGTTAATTTGTCCTGAAAGTCGTCATATCATCCTGTGTTTGTTTTTTTCACGATTGTAATAGGTGGTACTTATTCTGTTATTCATATGGGCATGTTGGGGTAGGGTTTAAATTTTTATTATGGGTTGGGTTACAAGTGTCAAACCTTGTAGGGGACCTCGTGTCCTATTGTTCGTACACCTATTCATTTATACTAAATCTTTAAATAAAATAAATAAGGCCCGAGTCAACGGGTCGAAAACTCGTCAATAAATAATAAAGTATAAAGTGGCGTTTCCACAGAATCTCGCTTCTCTTAGAATTTGTCACCATGCAAACATTCAAAGAATTAATCAAATAAAACTTGCTAACAAAAAAACTTGTCAGGAAAACTTAGCATTGACCCATTGACAGAGTTTGAATTAACATATCGCGATTCGCAAATCACGATGCACTTTTTGAAATTATGTGATCCAAAACAAACATAAAAACTCCAAAATCGCGATGCAAAGTAACCGCTGAGTGCCTTCCAATAACTTCTTCACAGTGTGTTATGGCCGGTTTATTACAAAACAAAACAACAGCCTTGGATAGTTCTCACGTTACATCGCATCATTGCTACTGTAAATTTATCCTTCATAAGTCAGTGAGATTTTGAGCAAAAATGAAACAAATGTCATTTCAGACACATTTCTGACACTGTTGTTTCGCCTGCAGTTTCAAACGTCACATTATTTAATATGAGTAAAATGCTGGGAAAGGTTCGAATTACGCACTCATGAGTTTGACGTTTGAAACAAGCTTAAATAAATGCGTTGTTTTTTTGCGCGGCGTTTCGAATTCTAGTCTAATCCAGAACTCCAACGCCGCTTCTGTCTGAAATACCGAAGCGAAAGCGGAAGTCGAAACTGGGGGGGGGGGGGAATCAGTCCCAGCCCCCCCTACTTTTTCGACAAAATATTTTCGCGATAAACTTTTGAAATGTTAATTCGAACCCTGCGTATACATGTAGTGCATGCACGAGGTACGTTTGCGAGCTTGGTGTAATACAGACGTTAATTTGTTGGACATTCGTCAAGCTCAATTACTCAGAAAAGATTTCTGAGCCTCAGACATACATGCAGGGTTCGAACCAATTCGAATCTGTATACAACCTTTTAAAAGCCCGGTTAGACGCTCTAACTATTGAGCCACTGAGGCTCAGGTGGAGAGCTAATTAGGTTGAAAATTGATAGTAATACGTGTGTTCCTAAGTGGTTAGTGGTAGCGTTTGCACATGAGATGTATTGATAAGTTGTACGTATACATGTAGTGCACATATACATGAAATTGAAAAAGTTAAGCCCGGTTAGACGGGGTTAGTACTTGGATGGGTGACCGCTTGGGAATAACCCCGTTGTCGGGCTTGGACTCATGTGAGTAGAGTTGTAGTTGATCTCTCCTGTGCTTCGAGGGTTTTTCACCGGGTTCTCCGGTTTTCCTCCCTCCGTAAAATCAACACCTAACATCTTAGCTGTGATCCGTGGTCTGAACTGTGTCGTTGGCGGCTGCTTAGAGCGCCTTTGATATGCCTCGACACGGCCACGTTGATCTGCGTCCTTCACAATTCAGCCGCTGGCTGCAAGTAAGGATGATTAGCCACCCAGTCCTTTATCTTTATACCCATTGCGTAAGTGCGGAGAAATTAGTTTAATCATTATTTATATTATTGGATTCGGTAAAGTGTTGGTCATTTGAACACCAAAAATCTATAATAATTCGTACTTTAACACGGAATATATTTTCCGTGTAGTGGTTTTTTCGTTGTATTTCAGTGTCTGACTCTGAGGGAGGGGGGCATAAATGTTTTTGTAAAGGACATTAAGGAGTCGTAAAAAAGAAAATTGTGATGGAAAATATCTTCCCCCCCCCCCCCCCCCCCTACACGGCATTAATAATGACCGGTTCCCTAACTAAACTCTTTTACTTTTTACTCTTTCTAACGCCAGACGACTTTATCTGATAAAGAGAGAAATCTGGCCAGCCCATCTTACCTATCTGAATTAATTCTTTTATTGCCACAGTTGGCTTTTGTAATGTTCTTTTACTCTATAGCTAACGCCAGACGATTTTACAAGTCTCGTTAAGACTTCAGAGTATAATGATAACGACTGTTTTCGAAGAGTTGGAAAAACATGCATGCATGCACAGAAATGAAGTTCATTGTCAAAATTGATTATTTCCATATTATGTAAACATTTACAAACACTTGAAAAATCACTGTGAATTTTAATCTTACGCGCTATAGTATGCTATCAACCTAGGTTTAAACGTTTTCTTTTTCTTCGTAAATTGTTTTGTAAGTTAACTTGCTTTGTAAAGCAGGTTGCGACTTACCATGCTGTGATTGGTTAGTTTGGGACCAGTCATTATTAATCATTCCAGCCCCATACCTGGCATGTGACTCATTCCCGTCCGAGGGCTTCCCCAGAGGTGAATAAAATCGTCTGACGTTAGCCAGAATAAAATACAAAAGACCGATCCAGATAGGAATTTATGTCAGGCTATGTAAACATGGTTGTGACGTTACAGCATATTTCTTAGTGTTATTTTACACTCCGGTCACATGAACTCGGTTCACATAGACTTACGAAATCTTCAGTGTTTCATAGACGATTTAAACCCAGGGGGCCCATTTCCTAATCCTTAAATAGCTATATAATTATGTGGACTCGAAATTTCACTACTACAGTTAAGCCAAGTTTCAATTTGGTCGCGACCGTGTCTTAACGGTCGCGGAATCGAAGCGTAGCGATATACTTCTTTTGTTATAACAAAAGAAATACGTTGCAACGCTTTGCTTCCGACGTGACTGTTAATACACGGTCGCGACTAAATGGGAACCAGGCTTTAAGGCCCGTTTACACCACTAGCAACTCTTACTGACATGTATACAGTGCAAATTTGTTAGAGCCAATGAGCCAATCAAAAACAATAAAAACTGAAGAGAGCCAATCACGTTCAACTGGTATTTTCCAACCTCGTACGTAGGCTCTCTCTGCACAAAATAGACAAACATGGCGGCCATTGAAGTCGGTAGAGCAGAGTCGGACTGGCCATATCTGCCAATGGCACATGCGCCCCCTTTAGGATGCCGTTACTGCGCCCCTTTCCCGTTGTATAATATTATATTTGATATGTAGTGCAATTCCTATTTAAAAACCCGATTTTGGATTTATAGTCGTTTTACGTTTTAATCAGCATGGTACAGCGAATAGTATATTACGATTAAATAATATTTTAGTACGCTTCACGCAGCTGACAGCCTGACATGAAGTAGTCACCCAATTAATGGTACACACTGAATGTGAGTTGATTTGTCCATGTATGACGACATGTCCTCATGATGTATGCCTTGCATGTTATGGTGTATTCCTATATAAAATGAGTATATTTGAATATTTTGTTTGGTATTTTATATCCTTCAAAACTCTTTCAAACCCCCCTCAAAATGCAGGAAATGCTATTTCAGAGACTCTAAAATTCTAAATTTTCCGGGAAGGCATGCCCCGGGACCCCCCCTAGAAATTGCTCGCACCTTAGTAAGTATTGCCTATTTTGCGCCCTTGTAAAGAAACCCTGACGGCCCACTCCCCCCTAATGGCACCGCCCCTAATACGAAGCCCAGGGGCGTAGGAAGCAGTGTTACTTTGGGGGGGGCTACTTGAGTTTGTGTAATGCGCATTCGCGGCTTTGCCACAAATCCGCCTAGGGGGTCCACGACTAGTTTTCAGCTATACCAGGCGGAAAACGTAGTCGGGTGATAAATATTATTGCCCAGCAGATAACTTTTAAAAACACCATATCGACTCAATGTATTCCATACTCAATGTATTCCTATTCGATATGGTGTTTTTAAAAGTTATCTGCTGGGCAATAATATTTATCACCCGACTAGTTTTCAGCTTCAGAAAAATGGTCACATAGCATGGGGGTTCTACCTATGCGCTGTGCGTACTGGGTTCTATTGCAGCCCAGGCCCCTCGCGTCCCTGCCTGGTGATGCCTGCAGAGAAATAGATTTCGATCATATGACGAATTTCTCATTCTGTACGAAAGAAATTCATATTTTTATGGTGTTAGGAGGATTTATTTTTTATTTTTATAAATTATTACCAACGATCTCTTTAACTCATTTAATCTCAAACCGTAGTTGGGCAAAATATTGGGGGGGCTAATATCAGCAAGATCAAATATTGGGGGGGCTGCAGCCCCTTAGCCCCCCTGGTTCCTACGCCCTTGACGAAGCCAGTCCGACTCTGCGGTGGAGCAGAGTTTGTTCAAATTTGAAGCTGGTTCACTCTCTAATATTACTAAGTAAGTTTTTTGCAACAAGACTAGAAGATTTTTAGTGCTTTGAGTAAACTTTTTCAAGTATTGTCGAAAGAAGCGAAGCGTTTTTAAACAACCAAAGGAGTAAACAGGCCAAAGGACGTTTGCCATTTTGATAGTCTTTGAAAAACTCACTGCTATTAACTAAACAAATAGAATAAAATAGAATTACTGCAAGACATTAAAAAAATTATTTATGAAAATGAAATCTTTAATCAAATACAACAAACTATTTATAAGCTGTATTATGGTTATATATACCCCTTACAAAAGTAAAATATACTAATTAAGATTGTTGATGTGCTACACGGATTACTAATGACAATAACTATAATACTGTCATTATATGGTTATATATATACCCCTTACAAAAGTAAAATTTACTAATTAAGATTGTTGATGTGCTACACGGATTACTAATGACAATAACTATAATACTGTCATTATGGTTATATATATACCCCTTACAAAAGTAAAATATACTAATTAAGATTGTTGATGTGCTACACGGATTACTAATGACAATAACTATAATACTGTCATTATGGTTATATATACTGTATACCCCTTACAAAAGTAAAATATACTAATTAAGATTGTTGATGTGCTACACGGATTACTAATGACAATAACTATAATACTGTCATTATGGTTATATATACCCCTTACAAAAGTAAAATATACTAATTAAGATTGTTGATGTGCTACACGGATTACTAATGACAATAACTATAATATTGTCAAGTAACATACGGTAATTATTATATCAATCATTAAGCGGATTATTAATCAATAGGCAATCAATTGATTTATTACCCAGTCAATCAGTCATTCAATCAATCAAGTAATTATCAAAGTTACCATCAATATAAAACAATCAAAAGTAAATTACTTTTCAACAATCAGAAAATAATAATCATGCAATAACCGATAAAACCAATCAACAAATCAACCAATTAATCAAGTTAAAGTCTAAGCTATAGCGTAAAATAAAACAACAATTACTTGTAAAAGCTATGTGTTTCAACAGCTCTTAGATTTTTCAATGAGGTAGCGTTGATATTCACCATCTAAATAATGGAAACAGCATTTCTTTTTGCCCCTTGGGTCATAGTTGTGATAGCCACAGCAAGAAGAACCTTTTGATTTCAGCTCCAAGTTGTAACCACAGCAGACATGGGTGGAGGTATTGTAGTTAACTGCACCACAGCAAGATGTACCTTTGGATTTTGGAAGAATATCGTAGTAACAACACACATGAATATTTCTGTTGTAGATTTCAGAGCCACAACAGCGTGTGGAAGACGAGTGTCTCTTTGAGTGAATGTTGCCCGCACAACAGACTTGACTTGAATAGCGATATCGTGAGGACCCACAACAAGAGTAACCAGATGACCATGTTAGCAATTTACCATTACAACACATTTTTGAAGTGGAGTGATAGTTGAGAGAACCACAACAACGGGCTCCATTGGATTTTCTTAAAATGTTATTATAGCAACAGACGTAAGACCCAGTGTTATAAGGCAAGGACCCACAGCAATAACTTCCACTGTTTTTTGGATAGATGTTGTTGTTGCAGCAAAGTTGGGTGTTACTGTCGTAATTAGTGGAACCACAGCAGGAGGAACCTGATGATTTCGAAAGGACTCTTCCTCGGCAGCAAACTGATACACTTGTACTCATGGAAACGCCACGATAAAACGGACTGTGGAACAGACCCCAGTCTGAGCAGCAATAATTATTACCGGGTTCTTTTGGTTGAACACGGTTTTCACAACATGTAGACTGTGACGAATTAAAGTTAATAGATCCACAGCAGGAGATTCCTGAAGATCTTGGTAGAACCTTTCCCTGACAGCAAACAGAGCTTGAAGGATTGAAATTCTTTGTTCCACAGCAACTGGTGCCAGACGATCTGGGTAAGAGAACACCTGAACAGCAAACCTTACTGGAAGGATTGTAGTTTAAAGAACCACAGCAAGACGAGCCACTATTTCTTGAAAGCACTCTATTGTAACAACAAACCTTACTGGAAGGATTGTAGTTTAAAGAGCCACAGCAAGACGAGCCACTATTTTTTGAAAGTACTCTATTGTAACAGCAAACTTGCGTGCTTGATTGATAGGTTCGAGAGCCACAGCAAGATGTTCCACTACTTCTTCGAAGTACTCTTCCCCCTGAGCAGCATTGTTGAATACTTGGGTGGTAGGCGCGGGAACCACAGCAAGATGATCCGTAACCATGGGTTTTTCGAACAACTTTGTTGTTACAACAAATATGGCTCTTGGCATTGTAGTTACGTGAATGGCAACAAGACGAACCCCGCCATCTGCTGAGTATTCGACCATGGCAGCACACGGACAAGGAAGGATGATAATTTCGGCTGTAACAACAGGATGAACCACTTGATTTTCTATACAGTTTACCATTACAGCAGACTTGTATTTTGTCATTGTAGGCAAAATAATGACAGCATGATGTGTGGGACGATTTTGACCAAAGTTTGCCATGGCAGCATATTTTTAAATAACTCTTATAGTTCTTTGATCCACAACATTGATTTCCAGATGATCTTGGCAGAATGTTTCCACCACAACAAACTGAGTTTACTGGATTATAGTTTACATTTCCACAACATGCAGTTCCTGACGATAGACTGAGTATCTTGCTTCCACAACAAAGTGAAGTTGATGGATTGTAATTGCGATTACGACAGCAGTGAGTACCTTTTGTCTTAGAGAGGATCTTATAGGAACAGCATACTGAACGTTCAGGATCGTAAGCTTCCGAAAGACAGCACTGATAGTGTGGGGGGGGCTTGGTGGAGTTTTTCGTGGCAACATTTTGCTCTATAAGGATCATAGTTCCTATTTCCACAGCAACCAAAGCCTTTTGCACTGTCCAGAATTTTCCCATGGCAACATACTTCGTGAAGTGGGTCGTAGTTAGCATGACCACAGCAACTGGAGCCATACTGTATAGAAAGCACGTTACTCCCACAGCAAATATGGGTCGTAGGATCGTAAGAACTGGAGCCACAAGTTAGACTAAGAGACAACACAGGAGCTATTATAGCTTAAAACAAGAAAATAAAATTATGAGTAAATAATATCATAAAAAACAAACCCCTGAAACATTTACACATTTTTTCTATTTTCCACTATTTGATTAGCACATAGTATTTTGTCTATTATAAATGTACTTTATCAACACTGAATTTCACAGTTTTCGTGATAATCGAGTTCTTTTTATGATAATTAAGTTACAACGTATCATATCACTTTAACTACATCTCATATGCAAACGTTACCACTTAGGAGCGCATATAATTATTAATTTCCAACCTTAGCGCTCCATCTGAGCCTCAGTGGCTCAATGGTTAGTTAAAGCGTCTAACCGGTCATTAGAAAGTTGCAGGTTCGAACTCTATCTGGGGTCAGTGCAGAAATCTTTTCTGAGTAATTGAGCTTGACGAACGTCCAAGAAACGTCTGATAAGTTTTTTTGTTGTTTTAAAAAGAGCGGCCAATTCTTGATCTGTATTGTTTGATCCACACTCATATCTCCGCACTGGCACTGCAGGAATTCTAGTGTCATAGCTCCTTTTGCAAGTACAATAGTTTAAAAGTGTTGTGCACTTGTAATAAAAAATAAATTCATGCAAGCACCGATTTGTCTTGTTTAAGACAAGAGGGCACTCAGAGATCTGCATATACCGGTTTCGCGTGTGGCAGTGGGTAATTATTATTTATAGAGATGTTTAAAAAGAAAACGAGCCATCGCGCCAACCAGACAGGCACGCTCACGAGACTACACATGAATTAATGAACAAAATGCTCGATTGCTCTCGTACCAAAATTATGCAAATATTTTGCATAAAATAAGGATAGTTAGCGAAATGAAGCATTTAATGAAGCATTTCTTCCACACAGAGAATCTTGTGATCAGGTTTGTGTATTAATTCAGTTCCATTTAAATTTCAAACAAATTCAACCAAAATTGAAAGAGTTGGTTACCGTTAGTCTTCCACCAACTTTCATGAAAATCTGCAGTACTTGGTGAGATTTCCTGGCGTGACAGGCAAACAAACAAATAAACAGACCTAGACTTATAGTACCTAAACGATTTCAGTTCATGCTTAGCTATTTCATCGCTTTTCTAACGGCCATAAATGGCAGAAATGTTGTTCAGTAATGATTTCGTTGAAGAAAAAAATAACGATAATATATTGAAAGAGTTAAAACGCCATTTTTCAGCCTTTTGAATTCAATTGAAAATATACAAAAGCTAATAAGACAATAAACGAAATTGAAAACAATTCAAAAGAAAAATTGAAAAGAAATTGACGTCAGAGGGTGAATAAGTAATTGGCTTTAGCGGTTACCCAGCCTCATATAGTATAACTTTGTAGTTTCATATCTTAATTGTGTATCTTCTATTGAGGCAAAGTTAATAAATAAATAAAAATAAAATAAAAATTACGTATTCTAGAGAGAGAGAGAGAGAGAGAGAGAGAGAGAGAGAGAGAGAGAGAGAGAGAGAGAGAGAGAGAGAGAGAGAGAGAGAGAGAGAGAGAGAGAGAGAGAGAGAGAGAGAGAGAGAGACAGAGAAAGACAAAGAGAAAGAGAAAGAGAGAGAGAGAGAGAGAGGGGAGGGGGAGGGAGAGAGGAGAGGGAAGGGGAGAGAGGAGAGGGAGGGGGAGGGGGAGAGGGAGGGTGGAGAGGGAGGGGGGAGAGGGAGGGTGGAGAGGGAGGGGGAGAGGGAGGGTGGAGAGGGATGGGATAGAGGGAGGGTGGAGAGGGAGGGGGAAAGGGAGGGTGGAGAGGGAGGGGAGAGGGAGGGTGGAGAGGGATGGGATAGAGGGAGGGTGGAGAGGGAGGGTGGAAAGGGAGGGGGGGGAGAGGGAGGGGGAGAGGGAGGGTGGAGAGGGAGGGGGAGAGGGAGGGGGGAGAGGGAGGGGGGAGGGAGGGGGGGAGGGAGGGGGAGAGGGAGGGGGGAGAGGGAGGGGGAGAGGGAGGGGGAGAGGGAGGGGGAGAGGGAGGGGGAGAGGGAGGGGGAGAGGGAGGGGGGAGAGGGAGGGGGAGAGGGAGGGGGGAGAGGGAGGGGGAGAGGGAGGGTGGAGAGGGAGGGGGAGGAGGGTGGAGAGGGAAGGGGGAGAGGGAGAGGGCGAGGGTGGGGGGAGAGGGAGAGGGCGGGGGAGAGGGAGAGGGAGAGGGAGAGGGAGAGGGAGAGGGAGAGGGAGAGGGGGAGAGAGGGGGAAAGAGGGGGGAGAGAGAGAGGGGGGAAAGAGGGGGGAGAGAGAGAGGGAGGGGGGAAAGAGGGGGGAGAGAGAGAGGGAGGGGGGAAAGAGGGGGGAGAGAGAGAGGGAGGGGGGAAAGAGGGGGGAGAGAGAGAGGGAAGGGGGAAAGAGGGGGGAGAGAGAGAGGGAGGGGGGAAAGAGGGGGGAGAGAGAGAGGGAGGGGGGAAAGAGGGGGGAGAGAGAGAGGGAGGGGGGAAAGAGAGGGAGAGAGAGAGAGAGAGAGAGAGAGAGAGAGAGAGAGAGAGAGAGAGAGAGAGAGAGAGAGAGAGAAAAAGAGAAAGAGAGAGAGAGAGAGAGAGAGAGCTCCATTTATTATATAGATGCTAGGAAATATGCAGTGTCGTATTTTCCATATCCTCACTAGTGAAGATATCGATGACGTCATTTAGAATTTTACCGCTTTTTTTAATAAAAAGAACATTACACGGTGGCTTGAAGATATGAATTTTATCTTCTCGTGGTAAAAACAATATTTTACTCGTTCGCTACACTCGAAGAGAAAATTCATATCTTCGCGCCGCCGTGTAATATCCTCTATGTACAAAAGCTTTAACTGTGATATTACCCCATATGATTACCCTTACTTATGATCCCTACCCCTAACTGTCCCTACCAGCTGATACCCCCTGATCCCTCCCACCCGAACGTAACAAGAGCCTTGCTCGAAGGCTAGCGTAGCCTGCATGCAGGCGTCCTACAAACCGCAGAAACGCCCACGCAGTTTAAGGCTGATCCTTCGTAACGTTTTCGGTTGTGACGTAAGTGCAAACGTTTGATTACGTCAGTGAACTATAAACAGCCTATCCCTATACATAAAACACTTTTTTACATAACTGATTCCCAAGTACGCAGTAGAAATTGCTTATATGTAAACTATGATTTAATCACGATTTCACTGTGAGTTTTTCGAAAATACTACCTGCCATTTTCTCGAGAAATCTAGAAAAAAGATTTGTTTTAGCCAATGCGCATACATCCAACTCTTGTGATGTAATTATTACTTGAAAAAACCGCTAAAGCCAAGAAAACTTGCAAAGCAAAGACGAAAAGCTATTCGGGCGGAATGCTTGGCTGTTGAAATCGTCGAAAAAATCGCAGCAAATTGCACTAGTTCACTAGCTGATTACAGCAACAGTAACGAGAGTTGACAAAATCTCAGTCACACTGTATAAACTATAGACTTGACGAAATCGTAGCGAAATCGTCGGCGTTTACTCTGCGAACACGATTTTAATTGAAGTCAAATCAACGATAAAATCGCAGTAAAAATTGCACTTCAAATTGCAACAACAGTGACGACTGACGAGAGTTGACTATAGATCTCAGTCACAGTAACTAGGCAAATTCCTCGGTGATTTAGATGCGAACAAGTTTTCAATTCCACTCAAATCAAATCAGCCATAAAAATCGCAGCAAAAATTGTTAGTGTCAACAGGCCTGCAATAAACTTTAAGCGTGCTCCTTTCAAAAATACAGATTACGCAAATTTTGAAGTCAACTCAAATCATCAAGATAATCTGCATGGTAGGCCCTATATTAATTTAAAAAGGGGATAGGGTCACCCCAGAGCCATCCTACATCCGTACACGAGTAAATATATATCGAAAAAAAACCCCATCTCTTGAAGGTAAATCAGAAGGAACAACGCCCCTAATGTAAAAGTCGAACTGAATAAGTCTAGAATATTTCTTGATTGGGAACATAGTGCGCATTGTAAAATTAAGGAACAGTATTCAACAGTTATTAGAAAGATACACACTACTATACTATAATTTCTTACCTGCTTGCACGGCTAGCAAAAGCAGCAGCTTAAACATCTTGAAAGACTGACTTGAAACAGAACTTGAGATGGAACTCGTTGGGCGACTGCTAAACTGTTCTGGCAAGCACAAAACAAATCTACTTTCTTAAATAGTTTCGTTTCAGCTTGCTGCTTACATGAACTCATAGTTGAACAAAACATACATGCCGCAGGGAGCCAGCACAAACGTTTTGTCTAACCTTTTTCTTTGTGGTTTTATATGTAAACATAGACTTATAGACCGTACTTTAGCGAGAGCGAATGATATCATCGCGAAATGTAGAAGTAATTTTAGTGGTAATTAAGCTGCTTGACCCACTAGCGTGTTTACCGCCTAGGGTAAAATTAGGCCGTAAATACGCTAGTGGGACTCAGGTTAGCGGCGAAGAAGCTAGGTGGTAAACAAATAGTTCATTAAGATTAAAGTTTTTGTTTGGGTTAGTTGACCCATTTAATTCAACTTGGCCCGATGTTGAATTTGCATGTGCTAAATTTAGTCCTCCCTCAATGACGATATATGTACAGTGGAAATAATATATGAATATGATGGGGAAAACGTACATTTGTTTTACCTTCCATATATCTTATCGTATTTGTGACTTTACAATATCGATTTGATTTTTGGCTTTTTACAAAGTTGGTGCTGATCAGTTCAAGTACACCTCCCCCCCCACCTCCCCCCCCCCCCCCCATCCTACCGCCCACATACCGACACACAATATACTGTACACATCTATGGTTATACAACTCCAGGTTTCGGCTAAAAGAGATGACTCAAAGGGATTCATCCAGTCCTTTCGCGGTTTTTGCAAAATATATCGTTAAATATTTTTATGGGTTAAACCAGATTTCTGATTAGGGTTAGGGTTTATGTTGTGGTTATGTTATCAAAAAGATTGCTAAAATCCTGAGATTCACTGAAACTTGACGACAAACTTGACGACAAATTTGGAAAAAACAAATTTGACGACATATTTTGGAAAAGCCGCGAAAGGACTGGACGGGTCCTTTTGAGTGATCCCTTTTAACCACGACCTTGTATAAACTTGAATTAGCTAGCCAGTCAGATCTATGGTTAAATTATACGCTCGTATATTGCATGTAGAATGTTACTTTTCATTTACATACGAGTAATACTTTCGCTCGAAGCGTCAAACTTGTTAGTAAACATGCAGTTTTTGTGGGTAACGTGCAAGTAGAAGATAACACACATGGTGTATTTTGGTAGTCAGTGGTTATATATTAACAACAAGACTGAACAAAGCCTCGCGTTAGAACAGTCTCGAGAACAGGCTGATCGAGAATCAACAATATTAACACTTTGAAGCCCGACGACGAGTCTTTAGCATTTTATTCTGGCTAACGGCAGAAGATTTTATTCAGCACAGGGAGAGGTCCAGGCCTCGAAGTGTTAACAAAAGGGAGGTCTTTTAGAAGCGTATATATGAAAGCTTTGCAAAACCTACTAAATAAAATTTTCATGCCGTCGTGACTCTGTTGACAATGTAGAAAAAGCATTTTAACGTTGTAAAGACAACGCGAAACGTGAATCACCACAGAAGCCTTGGGAAAGCTTAACCTTACTCTCGCGACTAACATAGGCTAGATTGAACAAGTGTATCTCTTCAAGAATTTAAGAACAAGGCAACTCCATGCGATAATGTATCTTGAAATTTGAATGTATAAATACACCACCATTTAATACCACTGTTAAACTTTCTACCGTAGCCGCAGTCCGTTGTCTGAATCTTAAAGTCCCTATTGTGTCCGTTGTACGGTGATAAATATATCGAGAGACTTTAAAATGAAGCTCAACGACGACGCCTTTCAAACAAAAGAATTCTTCTCGCGAAACAAGGAAAATGAATAAATTTTAGTCCCAAAAGCAATCTCAAATCGTCCTCGTTCTTTATACAACGATACTTATTACTTGGACTATAAGTATCGTTGTAGAAAGAACGAGGACGGCCTTAGAGCATTTTCACGTTTTCAGGACGATGATCTGACGACGTCAACTCACTGGTGAGAACTGTTGCTCAAGATTGACAGCAATGGGGTGTCTTGAAAGTCATTCAACTAGTCATACAACTTTTCAGGTATATCAAATATAATAGTCAGTTGGCCGTAACTTCTTTAATTAAATTGTAAAACTTATATCTTGCTTTCTATAACCGCCTTCGTTGTCCTAGCATGTCAAATTCTCTAATATTACATGCGGTATATAGACATGCAGGTTAACCAGCTTCCCACTGCATGTGTAGGTGCGACATTGTTTCATTGTAATTGGGGTTACCTGTTGTGCCTACCATTTTTACCTATGGTTTAATAAAGTGATTTAAAGATTAAAGATTGTGAAACCTCGCACAAAAGCATGTTTGGAATGCAGTTATATATCTAGTATATCCTTCTCCAGATTTTATTCAGCACAGGGAGAGGTCCAGGCCTCAAAGTATTAAAACCTATCTCTTTAACACTTTGAAGCCTGAAGACGAGTCTTTAGTATTCTATTCTGGCTAACGCCAGACGATTTTATTCAGCACAGGGAAGGGTCCAGGCCTCAAAGTGTTAACAAAAGGGAGGTCTTTTAGAAACGTATATATGAAAGCTTTGCAAAACCTACTAAATAAACGTTATACGCAGTATATCTGGCGTTGAACTTTAACAAAAAAGCAAGACGTTTGCCTAGTCTTGACCAATCAAAAGAAAACTACCAAATTTGGTATGTTGCAACTTGCATGGCATGCAGTCTGAATAGTATTTGTGGCGTGTTCGGACCTGTCCTTTTTATCTATTTCCAGGGAGTTGAACTTAGGTTAGTGGCAAATGACAATTGGACCAATTTTGCGATATAATAAACAGAATACACAAATATTTGAAAATATTAATTTTATTTCTCGTGTTGATCAGGACATCTTGCTCGTTCGCTAGCTCTTACTCTTTTCTGCATGTACGAATTTAGTCTTTAGTATTCTCTTCTGGCTAACGCCAGACGATTTCATGCATCTTTGAAGAATGTTCTGGACAGAAATACAAACGTATTTTTATCGCGAATAAATTAAGTAATCAGCTTAACCCTTTCCTTTGGTAAACAAATAGTTCATTAAGATTAAAGTTTTTGTTTGGGTTAGTTGACCCATTTAATTCAACTTGGCCCGATGTTGAATTTGCATGTGCTAAATTTAGTCCTCCCTAGATCAATGACAATATATGTACGTATAGTGGAAATAATATATGAATATGGTGGGGGAAAACGTACATTTGTTTTACCTTCTATATATCTTATCGTATTTGTGACTTTACAATATCGATTTGATTTTTGGCTGTTTACAAAGTTTGTGCTGATCAGTTCAAGTACATCCCCCCCCCCCCCTACCCTACCGTGCACATTGGTTATACAACTCCAGGTTTCGGCTAAAAGAGATGACTCAAAGGGACTCGTCCAGTCCTTTCGCGGTTTTTGCAGAATATGTCGTTAAATATTTTTATGGGTTAAACCAGATTTCTGATTAGGGTTAGGGTTTATGTTGTGGTTATGTTATCAAAAAGATTGCTAAAATCCTGAGATTCACTGAAACTTGACGACAAACTTGACGACAAATTTGGAAAAAACAAATTTGACGACATACTTTGGAAAAGCCGCGAAAGGACTGGACGGGTCCTTTTGAGTGATCCCTTTTAACCACGACCTTGTATAAACTTGAATTAGCTAGCCAGTCAGATCTATGGTTAAATTATACGCTCGTACATTGCATGTAGAATGTTACTTTTCATTTACCTATCTACGAGTAATACTTTCGCTCGAAGCGTGAAACTTGTTAGTAAACATGCAGTTTTTGTGGGTAACGTGCAAGTAGAAGATAACACACATGGTGTATTTTGGTAGTCAGTGGTTATATATTAATAACAAGACAGAACAAAGCCTCTCGTTAGAACAGTCTCGAGAACAGGCTGATCGAGAATCAGCAATATTAACACTTTGAAGCCTGACGACGAGTCTTTAGTATTTCATTCTGGCTAACGGCAGAAGATTTTATTCAGCACAGGGAGAGGTCCAGGCCTCAAAGTATTAAAACCTATCTCTTTAACACTTTGAAGCCTGAAGACGAGTCTTTAGTATTCTATTCCGGCTAACGCCAGACGATTTTACTCAGCACAGGGACGGGTCCAGGCCTCAAAGTGTTAACAAAAGGGAGGTCTTTTAGAAGCGTATATATGAAAGCTTTGCAAAACCTACTAAATAAACGCTATACGCAGTATATATCTGGCGTGGAACTTTAACAAAAAAGCAAGACGTTTGCCTATATTATCAAAACCAATCAGAACAAAGTATTCACTTTACCAGTGTAGTCTTGACCAATCAAAAGAAAACTACCAAATTTGGTATGTTGCAACTTGCAGGACATGCAGTCTGAATAGTATTTGTAGCATGTTCGGACCTGTCCTTTTTATCTATTTCCAGGGGGGTGAACTTAGGTTAGTGGCAAATGACAATTGGACCAATTTTGCGATATAATAAACAGAATACATAAATATTTGAAAATATTAATTTTATTTCTCTTGTTGATCAGGACATCTTGCTCTTCGCTAGCTCTTACTCTTTTCTGCATGTACGAATTTAGTGTTTAGTATTCTCTTCTAGCTAACGCCAGACGATTTCATTCATCTTTGAGGAATGTTCTGGACAGAAATACAAACGTATTTTTATCGCGAATAAATTAAGTAATCAGCTTAACCCTTTCCTTACCAAGCACCTATAGTATTACTCAGTATCCTAGTATATTACTCTGGTTAACGGCAGACGATTTAAAGGAACGCCAGCCATCAATAGAGAAAGCTCTGCTATTCTAAGAGTTATATCAAAAGATAATACAACATTTAGTATGTGTACCAGTGTGATAGTCACTAGTCCAAATTCGCCAGTACGATTCCGAATCCACCCTTTCGACTCCAAAGTCTGAATCTTTTAAGACTTAAGTTCTGATTACACGAGCCGTACTAGCCCGGTTAACTTTCGGGCTCACGCGGTGAGCATAAACTAAATTGCATAAACTAAATTTACAAAGAAGAATTGGTTTAGTTTAGATGCAAACAAATATAAACGTTAATTCAAATCTCCTTTTGTGGCGTTAGCCACGCTTGCCCGGGCCTGCATGGGCTATCAGTAACTTAAAGTGTATTGTAACTATCGTTGAACAATAACTGTTACGTTGTTGGACAATATTGTTGTACAACAATTGTTTATTAGCAAATCAGTGCTTGTGAAAGTAAAGAGAATACTAAAACTGAATTATAAAGAGCCAAAGCTACGACTGAAAACCCCTTTAACACGTATAATAACACAACAGTAAAAACTCTCAATTCAAATGCAAAATATCTCAGTTCGGTATGAAACAAGCGAGTAAAAAAGCAAAGTTTTGTGGATTTGGCCTAGACTTGGTATGAACCCTCCGAGTCCTATAACCAGTCGAGTCCAAGTCCAAGTCGTAGCCAAATCCGAGTCCAGCCTTGACGAGTCAAACAGTACGTCTTACCCTTCGCAGCCCTACAACACTGATTAGGGACTTTAAGAAAACACAACGACTACGACTACGGCAACGTGTTTGAACAGAATTTTATGTCAAATACAAAGAGCTTTTGCAAATGACGGTCCCAAGAGTAATTTTCATGCCGTCGTGACTCTGTTGACAACGTAGAAAAAGCATTTTTACGTTGTAAAGACAACGCGAAACGTGAATCACTACAGAAGCCTTGGGAAAGCTTAACCTTACTCTCGCGACTAACATAGATTGAACAAGTGTATCTCTTCAAGAATTTAAGAACAAGGCAACTCCATTCGATAATGTATCTTGAAATTTGAATGTATAAATACACCACCATTTAATACCACTGTTAAACTTTCTACCGTAGCCGTGGTCCGTTGTCTGAATCTTAGGCCCCGTTTACACTAGAGCAAAAGTATCCGGATTCACATTGTTTTTCATCCTCATGGGAATAAAAAACAATGTGAATCCGGATACTTTTGCTCTAGTGTAAACGGGGTCTTAAAGTCCCTATTAGGGAGCTTAAGCAAGCTAGGACGGCAACGGCAATCTAAAGTTCAGTATCCAGCAGAAACCACGAATCATTTGCGTAGTATTGAATACATAAACTATGTTTTCCGACGTTCAAAAGCTTCAGAGTTCTAAAAGGACTTTTGTCGCACAGTTTGAAGTCAAACTCAACTAACAGGTTTCGCTGTTTCACGAGTTACCGTCGTCCTGAAGACGTGAAAATGATCTGAATAACGTTGTATGCAGAACAGGGACGGCGTTAGGATTACTCTTGGTGCTAAAAATTATTCATTTTCTTTGTTATGTGAGGAAAAATCTATTGTATTAAGGACGTTGTCCTTGACGTTCGCGTTGTATTTGCTTAAGCTCCCTATTGTCTCCGTTGTACGGTGATAAATATATCGAGAGACTTTAAAATGAAGCTCAACGACGACGTCTTTCAAACAAAAGAATTCTTCTCGCGAAACAAAGAAAACGAATAAATTTTAGTCCCAAAAGCAATCTCAAATCGTCCTCGTTTTTTATACAACGATACTTATTACTATAAGTATCGTTGTAGAAAGAACGAGGACGATCTTAGAGCATTTTCACGTTTTCAGGACGATGATACGACGTCAACTCACTGGTGAGAACTGTTGCTCAAGATTGACAGCAATGGGGTGTCTTGAAAGTCATTCAACTAGTCATACAACTTTTCAGGTATCAAATATAATAGTCAGTTAGCCGTAACTTCTTTAATTAAATTGTAAAACTTATATCTTGCTTTCTATAACCGCCTTCGTTGTCCTAGCATGTTAAAGTCTCTAATATTAATGCGGTATATAGACATGCAGGTTAACCAGCTTCCCACTGTGTAGGTGCGACATTGTTTCATTGTAATTGGGGTTACCTGTTGTGCCTACCATATTTTTCCTATGGTTTAATAAAGTGATTTAAAGATTAAAGATTGCGAAACCTCGCACAAAAGCATGTTTGGAATGCAATTATATATCTAGTATATCCTTCTCCAAGATACAGCACAAGATTGTGAGTTGGGTTTCATATTTAAATAAAGATACATAACAACAAATTATAACTCTCAATGCAGCCAGAAAAAAGATCAAATATAGTTTGACGCTGCTCTGGGTTAACAGTTTTTGAACGTAGCTTAAAAAGTTACTGTTCATGACCCAACGTTTCGACACAGCGACCTATGGTGTCTTTATCAGGGGGTATGTTTGAGTTGTTGTGGAGACGCATTTTTATTTTTTTTTATTTTTATTTTATTTTATTTTATTAACTTCGCCATATGTAACATACATAGAAATAAACATATAAATAACAGCAGGTTTAACAATGGCAGGGGAACCAATTACTGTGGGCCCCAAACATATACAAAGGATATAGAGAGATAACTATGAACAATAAAATTACAACACATTATAATTATTACATAATTACATACAACAAGAAATTGGGTCAGTGAGACTCCGAACAGAGTTGCATTTGAGACAAATTGTTTTAAACGTGCGAGGGTCTTCACAGTTATAAGAAGTTACCAACGACAACAAATAATACTTAAGCATAACTGATTTAAAGAAAGACTGACGAGTATCTGTGTTAAGGTCAAGTTTGTCTGCAAGAGAGTTCCAAATTCGGCAAGTTCTGATGACGTAGGATTTTTGATAGGTAGTTGTTTTACATTTACGAATGATGAATTTAGTTGTGTTGCCATTAGAGGATCTAGTTGGTCTGGATGTACGGATAACTGGAAGAACGGAAGATTTTAAACTGATTAATCCATGTGTTATTTTGTAAAAGAAAACCATGTCTAAATACTCGTGCCAATAACAAAGTGGAAAGAGCGACAAATACTGCATCCTATTATTGTAGTCAATATCACAAGAAAATGGCAGGTTGAGAATGTATTTGGTTGCTCTCCTCTGAATTTGTTCCAACTGCATAATCTGTTCTATCGATAACCTCGTCCTCTTGCATAACATTGTCCTCTTGCTTATAAACAAACTAATTTGCTGGTTATAGATACAGCGTGTCTGTTCGTGGCAATAGAAGTGTTCCTAAAATATATTTTTGCAATAAATCGTTTGCACATGACGTCACGTTCGCCATCTTGGGCAATAATCAATCAAGATGGCGTCCGATGTCACATGATTGCAAACGATCTATTATTCTTGTTACACTTAATTTTTTCGATTGCATTTGATGAAATTAGTTGGAAACTGTTTTGAATCTGATACGGAAAATATGAAATATGATTATTAGTCAAACACCAGTCAAATTCAAAGCAAGAAGTTGTTCAACAAATTGACCAGGTCGAGAAACTGAATGCAATAGGGACCTTAAGATCTACGACGGCAACTTCGAGGACGACGTCCTTCAAACAAAAGCATTCTTCTTGCAAAACAAAGATAATGAATAATTTCTAGTCCCAAGAGTAGTCTGAACACCGTCCTCGCTCTGTATACAACGCCACTCAGAGCATTTTCACGTCTTCAGGACGACGTTGACTCGTGGTGATGAAAACTGTTGTGTGAGATTGCCTTAACAAAGACACTGCGACCGTTTTAACACTTGGAAAATTCAAAAACAAGCTTCAAGTATTGAATACAGTAGTCAGTTAACCGTGACTTCTTTTTAATGCTAAAATTTGAATTGCTTTTTAACCGCCGTCGTCGTCCTAGCATCTTAAGGTCCCTAATATTTTAAGAACGCCTTACCAGAAACTTGGGACAAGATGGCGTCGCGCGGGCGCATATAGACCATTAAATATGGCGGCCAAATCGTATAAGGAACAATACAGTAAAATCGTAAATTAAACTATGTCCCTAGTATAGGAGAAATTAAAATTTCTCCTACTAGGGACATAGACTTCTCGGTTGCGGAGCTCGATTCCTGTAAAGAGTTAAGGCAACGTTATAACAAAAACTGTTCGCTTACCGAAATACAAAGCCGGTTCCCAACATCGATTTATTTACGCTGCTTATTTGACTCATTCTGTTATGTAAGCCATAGTAATCCTGTTAAACATGGCGATACAAATCTGGCAAATACACCACATTCCTTGCGAACGATGCAAACTGCGGAGCTTGCTGTGTATTTAGCAATGTTCGAACTGCTAATATAACTCGTAAATATCTCAGTCTTTCACAACATTGCGGTTCCCAAAGCCTTTAAATTTTCTTGGTTTTACAGTGTTTGAGCAATACACCAAATCGTAGTTTCATTTAGGCCCACATGCAAATTAGTTTCCTATTCAGTTTGGTCCCCTATGCAAATTACATCGTGTCTATTAAAGCATAACAGGAAGATAACACAGGCTGGGATTGTTTTTTCATGTTTTGAGTTCATTATTTTTAGACACTACGTTTAGGATTATTGTCAAGGATAATTGATAAGCAAAGTTTATCCTTATAGAATACCTAAGCATTAAAAAGTTTCTGAAATCAGAAATGTTATGTTTACTACGGCTGCTTCAGCCTCATGTTATAAACGAACTACGTTTTAACCGGACTCAGATTGTATGCACAGTCGAAACTCCGATTTCGTCTATCAGCAGGAAGCCGTTATGCCTAAACGTGGAGTTGAGCTGCGAGAAGGACAAACGACGAAGCCACGGAGGTCCCTTCTCTTTGGAGAAGACTGCAGCCATGTTTGTTTACTTTGAAAGCAGAGGCGATCTTTGTTCGAAGCAGTCGTTTGCATTTTCGCAAAATATTTACTGTGTTATCATGGGAGTAACCGCTGGCTACGAACGCGGGCGCAAAATGTCCCAAATTTCTGGTAAGCGGCTTCTGAGATGCCACAACTTTTCGCCAAACTTTACTTTAATACCGGTTTCTAATCATTTAGGACTGATTACAACTTTAAGTAAGTAATTGAATCTTTTTAAGGAAATACAGTGCAGTAAAAAGCAAGTAGGATGCAAATTTTCAAAGCCAACGAGCTAATCAAAAACAATAAAAATACTGAAAAGAGCCAATCACATTCTACAGTGGATTTTTCCAATCTCGTACCCAGGCTCTTCTTGCACAAAATGAACAAAGATGGCGGCAAAGATTCGAACTAACGAAGGACAATTCGTCCAAATTTAAAGCTAATTATTCTTTAATATCACCAAGCAAAATACCAGCAAGAAAACTAGAAAATTCTTAATGCTCTGAGTAAACTTTTTCAAGTATTGCTTAAAGAAACGAGGAATGGACGGCCGAAAGACTTTTGCCATATTTTGATAGTCTTTGAAAAACTCACTTGCGTTCTTACCAAATTACACTCGAAACCATGCATGCTATTAACTAAACAAATAGAATAAAATAGAATCACACAAGATATTAAACAAAAGGTCCGCTATGCGTACATGTATCTGCGCAAACCCACCACTGTGAGAATCATGTCAAGATCTTGTGTGATCTTGGAAAATCTTGTAAGATCTTAAGAAAAATCTTAAGATTTTTACACGTAGATCTTATAAGATTTTAGCGAGATCTTATAAGATAATTAAAGAGAAAGTACACGTTCTCTGACCTTAATAATTTTTTATCATGACTCATCACGACTCACAAAAACTGTGGTAGATCACACTCACAAGTTTACTATAAGTCACGTTAAAAATACTTAACCAGTTTATCAGCAATATCCCCTGTCTCCGAAATGTTTTTGTGCAAAACTTTGTCGGAAATATAGAATTTAACGGCTAACTGCTGGAAGATATATCCCAATGACCAATAATACGGCTACCACGGGTCTAAATACCCCTGAATCGTCTGTTGACATGAGCGCAAATATCAAATTGCATTATTTACGCTATTGGCCTACGGTCAAACGCGGTCATATTTAAAGTAAATCAATCGTCTGTAGGTTTGTGCCATTTGGAAAACTTGCACGGTTGGATAGAGCATTAAATTCTGTACAACATATGTGAATTAGAGAACATGGTATAGAATAACAACAGAGAAAAGGCTATTTGAACTGACATGAGCGCAAATATCAAATTGCATTATTACGCTATTTACTTGGCGTACGGTCGAACGCGGTCATATTTAAAGTAAATCAATCGTCTGTAGGTTTGTGCCATTTGGGAAACTTGCACGGTTAGATAGAGCATTAAATTCTGTACAACATATGTGAATTAGAACAAATCGTATAGAATAGCAACGGAGAAAAATATATCAGTTGAACTGAGATGAGCGCTAGTATCAAATTGCATTATACGGCTATTTACTTGGCGTACGGTCGAACGCGGTCATATTTAAAGTAAATCAATCGTCTGTAGGTTTGTGCCATTTGGGAAACTTGCACGGTTAGATAGAGCATTAAATTCTGTACAACATATGTGAATTAGAACAAATCGTATAGAATAGCAACGGAGAAAAATATATCAGTTGAACTGAGATGAGCGCTAGTATCAAATTGCATTATACGGCTATTTACTTGGCGTACGGTCGAACGCGGTCGTATATTTAAAGTAAATCAATCGTCTGTAGGTTTGTGCCATTTGGGAAACTTGTACGTTTAGATAGAGCGTTAAATTCTGTACAACATATGTGAATTAGAGAACATAGTATAGAATAACAACGGAGAAAAGGCTATTTGAACTGACATGAGCGCAAAATAATATCAAATTGCATTATTTACGCTATTTATTGTCCTACGGTCAAACGCGGTCATATTTAAAGTAAACTGTAAATCAATCGTCTGTAGGTTTGTGCCATTTGGGAAACTTGCACGGTTAGATAGAGCGTTAAATTCTGTACAACATATGTGAATTAAAACTCAAATCGTATAGAATAGCAACGGAGAAAAATATATTTGAACTGAGATGAGCGCAAATATCAAATTGCATTATTATGCTATCACTTGGCGTACGGTCAAACGCAATCATTTTAAAGTATACCTGAATCATACTACTCCAATCATACAGCGTTGCAATTGACTTTCTTCGAAAATAATGTTGTTCTTCGTCTCGCTCCGTAGTTCATACAACATGGCGAGGAAATATAAACAGTCACACTACTGCACACATTACAGGTCAGCGGTTACACCAAAAAGTTAACACACAAACACACAACACGATAGCAATATATCTGCGCGTTGCGCAGATACAAAAATCCATTTATAACAAAAGGTCCGCTATGCGTACATGTATCTGCGCAAACCCACCACTGTGAGAAAAGATCTTGTGTGATCTTGGAAAATCTTGTAAGATCTTAAGAAAAATCTTAAGATTTTTACACGTAGATCTTATAAGATTTTAGCGAGATCTTATAAGATAATTAAAGAGAAAGTACAAATGTTTTTGTGCAAAACTTTGTCGGAAATATAGAATTTAACGGCTAACTGCTGGAAGATATATCCCAATGGCCAATAATACGGCTACCGCGGGTCTAAATACCCCTGAATCATCTGTATGTTTGTGCCATGTATGTAGGCCTAGGTACGGAGAAAAGGCTATTGGAACTGACATGAGCGCAAATATCAAATTGCATTATTTACGCTATTTACTTAGCCTACGGTCAAACGCGGTCATATTTAAAGTAAATCAATCGTCTGTAGGTTTGTGCCATTTGGGAAACTTGTACGGTTAGATAGAGCGTTAAATTCTGTACAACATATGTGAATTAGAGAACATGGTATAGAATAACAACGAAGAAAAGGCTATTTGAACTGACATGAGCGCAAATTGCATTATTACGCTATTTACTTGGCGTACGGTCAAACGCGGTCCTATTTAAAGTAAATCAATCGTCTGTAGGTTTGTGCCATTTGGGAAACTTGCACGGTTAGATAGAGCGTTAAATTCTGTACAACGTATGTGAATAGGGGAGTTCAAGGTTTTTTTCGCCATATTGCAAGGGGTGCAAAACCATTGGGGCGAGCGCGCGGTCATGCCTATATATCCTTGTTAAAATCATGGCGAAACTCGAGAAGCAAGAAGGATATCGCTTCGGTTTTTGTTGAACTCGTCTTTAATCGTCGTTTGGATAGCTTTTCTGTTGTCTGGTATGTTCGTTCTTTGATTTTAGACCATTATCGCTGATAACCAACGCGTAGAAACGCTATAATACGAAAGTTTCCTCAACTGAGGGGTGGCTGCGCTGTTATGACGGGCACGACTGAGTGACGATTTCAGCAACGCAATGTAAAACTTTATCTCCAACTCTCTTGTAAATCACTCGAACTTCAAGCGTATAGTAACGTAAGTAACCAGAGTTCATCTTCGTCATCTGAAGTCTGAAATATCTCTTTCTCGTTATCAAACGAAGTGTATTTATATGTATATCTCCTTCTCGCAGGAAAGGGATACGTTTTGGGTTTACGCGTGTTTACTTCTATATATACACGTTCTTAACTGGCATATACAGGGCAAAATATAGTTAAATACAGTTTAAGTCTAACTATTAAGCATAAAGATAGAATCGTACATATTGATTGTATTTTTGTCGAATTAAACGTGTAATTATTTTGAAGAACGAAGCAATTTTATTTGGGAAATTTGACACCATTGGCATTGAAGGCTGATATACGGATATTCTAGACAAATGTTTGCTTACGCCAAGTTTCTGCCGAAATCTGGTGATTTGGCCGCTTATTAAGGACCAAAATTTTAAGATAATACCTCTTCACCCAACTTAGACTGTGTTTGTTGTTATCGCAGTATCCCACTACACAGCGAGGCGTTTTGTCTCTGCTATAAAAATAGACAAACAGCCGCGTCCCGTGTCTGCCGCAATGGCGCAACCACCCCTCAGTTGAGGAAACTTTCGTATTGTAGCGTTTCTACGCGTTGGTTATCAGCGACGATGGCCTGAAATCAAAGAACGAACATACCAGACCACAGAAAAGCTATCCAAACGACGATTAAAGACGAATTCGACAAAAACCGAAGCGATATCCTTCTTGCTTCGCGAGTTTCGCCATGATTTTAACAAGGATAAATAGGCATGGCCGCGCGCTCGCCCCAATGGTTTTGCACCCCTTGCAATATGGCGAAAAAAACCTTGAACTCCCCTATTAGAACAAATCGTCTTGAATAGCAACGGAGAAAAATATATCAGTTGAACTGAGATGAGCGCAAGTATCAAATTGCATTATACGGCTATTCACTTGGCGTACGGTCGAACGCGGTCATATTTAAAGTAAATCAATCGTCTGTAGGTTTGTGCTATTTGGGAAACTTGTACGGTTAGATAGAGCGTTAAATTCTGTACAACATATGTGAATTAGAGAACATGGTATAGAATAACAACGGAGAAAAGGCTATTTGAACTGACATGAGCGTAAATATGAAATTGCATTATTACGCTATTTACTTGGCGTACGGTCAAACGCGGTCATATTTAAAGTAAATCAATCGCATGTAGGTTTGCGCTATTTGGGAAACTTATACTGTTAGATAGAGCGTTAAATGCTGTACAACATATGTGAATTAGAGAACATGGTATAGAATAACAACGGAGAAAAGGCTATTTGAACTGAGATGAGCGCAAATATCAAATTGCATTATTACGCTATTTACTTGGCGTACGGTCAAACGTGGTCATAATTTATTTGGCGTACGGTCGAACGTGGTCATATTTAAAGTAAATCAATCGTCTGTAGGTTTGTGCCATTTGGGAAACTTGTACGATTAGATAGAGCGTTAAATTCTGTACAACATATGTGAATTAGAACAAATCGTATAGAATAGCAACGGAGAAAAATCTATTTAAACTGAGATGAGCGCAAATATCAAATTGCATTATTATGCTATCACTTATGAGGCGCCAGGTGTAAAAAAATTATTTAGCAAATTTTGTTAATCAATTTTCCATGGTTTGTAAACAATCACACAAAATAACCGATTATTTATAAATAAGCAATTCAATGCAGTATGATTGTTTATAAACAATCATTTTTGAAGAAATGCTAATTTATAAATAATCCTTTATCATTCAATGATTGTTTATAAACAATCATTTTTGAATAAATGCTTATTTATAAATAAGCATTTGTCGCTCATGGATTGTTTATAAACAATCATTTTTGATGAAATGCTTATTTATAAATAAACATTTCTTCAAAAACGATTCTTTATGAAGCGAAATATTGCTAATTTACAAATAATCATTTTACGTTTAAATAATGCTTATTTATAAATAAGCAATTGCTTATTTATAAATAAGCATTTTGGATGGTTGCTACTTCATGTATGCCTATTATAAGGTCCTGACATTATTATGTCCGCAGAGGGCCGTAGATTGCAGTACAAAGAGTAGAGTACAATTCAGTAGAATGCTTTAGACTGCTTTAGACTGCTTTAGGCTGCTTTAAAATATAGAAAATTTTAAATGTCATGTGCTGTGTAGGGAGATTTCTTTCTTTGCTTCTATTAATAAAGTTCTATAAGCAAGAAGACACTATAGGCAACATTTATAAGTAATAACACGACTTGAGGGAATTAGCGATTAAATTTCCCCTTTGCCTCGGGAAGATTTGTAAAAGTCCTCGTGCCGCTAATTCCCCTTAAAGTCATGTTATTAGTTTGTAATATTAATATGATCGCCGAGGAAAATTTCGAGAATCGTACCGACAGGAAATTTACACGGTTGATCAGAGAAGTTGATCTAATTTTCCCGTGCATGTTGATGAGGGAAAATATATTCAAGCGGGAAATTTAGAAGAAGACAAATTTCTTTGTCTTTTAATTTTCCCTCATCAACATGCACGGGTTTACATTCCCTCGGAGAACAAAAGAATCCGAGGCGATCATTATCTGGGTAATAAATAAAAATAGTCGTTAAAAATTCTCCATGGACTCGTCAGAGCATGGTCAGTTATTTACAATTAATTAGTCGTTAATAGACCGTCAACTAAATTACAACGACGAAGTCCCGACTCCCGAGTCTACGGGACGAAAGCTCAGCATATTTTTGGTGGTTTCCGTAATAAATAATTGTATTATAAACGTTAAAAAACATCCAGACTAAATCCAGTAGGTTTTATCTAATATAATGTAGCAGTATACTAGGTTGCTTACTTTACATTTTAGAATCGTCAATGTTGCTCTAAAGTAGATCCCAAATACAAAAACAGTCTGTAATGGAGTCGAAAAAACGTAATACGTTTCCCCTTCTTGTCAACCAGTCAACTGACCTTTACACTCATTTCCCGTTTCCCACAAATACAAAGATTGACTTATTGGCAGGGAACACAAACGCGGTCGGGCTGGCCCGGTTAACTTGTTAGCTCACGCGATTGATTAGGATCTTACTGTGGTTTTAAAACTCGCATAAATTAAATTTGCAAAGAAGAATTGGTTTAGGTTTTCGAATCCTAACGATGATTAAAATCTCCTTTTGTGGCCGAGGGAAGAATAGTCCGGTTAGCTGGGTCATGTCAAACCAGCCCCTAACGCACTCTAAAGCACGCTAAAGGAGTCTAAAGCTTAAGCAGTCTAAAGCAACCTAAAGCAACCTAAAGCAGTCTAATTCACGCTAAAGCAGTCTAATTCACTCTAAAGCATTCTACTGAATTTTTCTCTACTCTTTGTGCTACATATTAAATAATAATATGACATAATAATATGTCAAGACCTTATAATAGGCATACATGAAGTAGCAACCATCCAAAATGCTTATTTATAAATAAGCAATTGCTTTTTTATAAATAAGCATTATTTAAACGTAAAATGATTATTTGTAAATAAGCAATATTTCGCTTTATAAACAATCGTTTTTGAAGAAATGTTTATTTATAAATAAGCATTTATTCAAAA
Organism: Corallium rubrum; assembly: GCA_964035015.1. NCBI lineage: Eukaryota > Metazoa > Cnidaria > Anthozoa > Scleralcyonacea > Coralliidae > Corallium > Corallium rubrum. The sequence goes on from OZ036000.1 coordinate 7,152,089, forward strand.
ATGATTGTTTATAAACAATCCATGAGCGACAAATGCTTATTTATAAATAAGCATTTATTCAAAAATGATTGTTTATAAACAATCATTGAATGATAAAAGATTATTTATAAATAAGCATTTCTTCAAAAATGATTGTTTATAAACAATCATACTGCATTGAATTGCTTATTTATAAATAATCGGTTATTTTGTGTGATTGTTTACAAACCATGGAAAATCGATTAACAAAATTTGCTAAATAATTTTTTTACACCTGGCGCCTCATAATCACTTGGCGTACGGTCAGACGCAATCATTTTAAAGTATCCCTGAATCATACTACCCCAATCATACAGCATTGCAATTGACTTTCTTCGAAAATAATGTTCTTCGTCTCGCTCCTTAGTTCATAAAACATGGCGAGGAAATATAAACAGTCACACTACTGCACACATTACAGGTCAGCGGTTACACCAAAAAGTTAACACACAAACAAACACACACACAAACACACAACACGATAGCAATATATCTGCGCGTTGCGCAGATACAAAAATGAAATCTTTAATCTCTCACACACTTACCCTTTACCCCGTCAAATATATATAGACTGCTGAGGTGCTACACTATAGCTTGCACGGATTATAATGACAACAAGACGCCCGCTAGGCGTTAACTCGGGCTACTGGGCATGGGCAATGGGGCATGGTGATGACTGTGGAGAGGAAGACATGTTCGAAAGTTAATTATAAAGCGCACGCACTTGTTTTACAAAGAACAATTTTTTTATTGACTGCTATTATAAACTTACATGCATGGACAACCTAGATTGGGACAACATAGAATTCATATACTGAAAGCCATCATGACATTGCTTTAACTATATCTCGAACTATATGTACGGTATTGTGACATTTTGTGTACACATTACACTTTAATATTTTAGTTATTATTAATAAACTGTTTAGATGGTGTTCACAGATCTCACATAACGATATCTGAAGTCATTCATTTTAAAGGCTGCAACAAACAAGAAAGCGCATGGCAAACGATTTACAACAAATCACGAAAAAGCTACTGTGGAATCATTGTTGATGCCCATATATACATTTAACGTTCGGTTTGGTCGTTCAATCAAAAGCACGCCCAAAAATACACGCCGCGCGATACAATGGCATATTAAAATGGTCAGTGTCATGTTTCAGTGCAAGAAGAACTTGCCGCAGTTGTTCGTGAAAAGATCACTTCACCTCAATCTTGCATGATACGCAGGCAATGGAAGCTTGGGTGGTATATCGTTAGATGTGCCAGTGTGCGGCGAAGTTTGATGACGTTCACGCTTGTTAAATCGCGCATATTTCTAAAACAATCTGCGGCAATTAACAAAAGGCAGGAATTAGCCATGTATCATGATCGCGTCTCAGTATTAAATCTACAAATAATGTAACTTAATACGTGTACCGCCATAGTTGCTTTTATGGTTGGTTTTTTATCGTTAGACCATATTGACGCATGAAACGAAGTCTGTAGATTTACAGTAGTCTAGATGACTTTCACGCCAACGAATTTAATACGCTTTTAATATATTTTAACGGTTTTAAATTATATAAAGCATTATCAAACTGTTTCTCCGTTCTCTACATATTCGCTGCTGAAGAAACGGTGAAACGTAGTAGCCTAGTCTTGTCTTTTCTCTTTAGCTTTTCTGGGTGTCGAGAATCACTTTTACAGCACTCTAAGACCAACTTTTAACCACTTTTATTGTGCGGTTTTCTCAGTGTCCGAATGTTCTGTCTGAGATTGTTTGTCCGAATGTGTTACGTGACCCCCTAAGGACTCAGGGATTTCAGGCACACATTTACCCCCTGCTCAGTCACTGGTTTTTAACTGCTCACCGTTTCCCCCAAAACTCTCACGAGAGATTTTGCGCTATTTTTTTAAATTTATTTAAAAAAATGAAAAAACAAAGAAAAAATGACATCGCAAGCCCGTCAGAATCATACAAACACAAGCCTGGCAGTCAGAGTAAGCTCATTGTAGCTTCTACTTTGGATTCTAACGAAAGCGACATTTCAGCATTTGCTATCCGTACTAACGATTTATTCCCAAAATACGTTTTTCGTGTCATCGAATTAAGAAAAAGACAAAACATCCATGACGTACCATAAATTTGGTTTTGGCAGGAGATCAGTTTGCCTGAACCAAGCCACATTTGAAAAACTTTGTTTTCGTGTTATCCAACTTTGCATTAAATTCACGATGACATATTTCGTCTCGTGCCAGCAGAATATTTGTTTTTCCTTAGTGCAGCACTTGATTGCCTGACCGAAGCCAAGTTTCGTCACCAGCCCTAAATTTAGATGCGAATTGTTTACTGATCTCGCCCTCAATTTGACGCAGCGTCGACGAGCCACAAGTCCTGACCACCAATAGTATTACTGCGCAATCTTGTAAAATCGTGAACCCATCAAAAATGAAACATAACTATAGAAAGGCAGCCCACAAGTGCGCTATCACAGGGGACTAAAGAAGTAAGTTTAAAAGCGCACACTGAAATTTGATACAGATTGCGGAACACAAAAATTGCTTAATAGACATTGACATGCATGTTGAACAGGGCAGCACAAATGACTGAAACAGGAGACGATGATCGTGCAAAGAAATGACACAACCAGTGCACAACTGAGTTTATTAGTCTGAAATCACTTAACCCATTTAAATCTGCATTTTTCGTACCTAAGCGGCTAAATAAAAACTGAAAACCACATGCGACAATTTAATCCTTTTGCACATAGTGCACATAGTCCATAATTTCACAAGGCAATCTCTTTGCTTGTCGGTCGCGGCTTCTTGTACCTTCTCCATTATTACTGTATTCACTCGTTCTGCAAAATTGAATTTTGCGCATGTGCAGTAATGTGATTGTACACTTCGAGCAGGGAAAACAACAAGGTAGAAGCCCGTTTAGCCGAATAATTAAACGATCTTAACCGACTTTCAGTAGACAAAACCTATAGTGCTGAATTCGGCAGATTCAAACGATGGTTCCGATATAGAATTCATGTAAATCGTACCAACTGAACAGAAATATATAGGTTTTGAAACACATTTCCAAATCTTCATGCATAAACTCACAAATATTTACTAAATAAGACGCCTGCTTAGGCGTTCACTCGGGTTACTGATATTAAAGCGCTAGCGATTGCTGGAACCTTGGCATACCCGTGTACAGAACAGCGCGCATATAATAAAGCGTTTGGTAATGATATAAGTTTTGGACGCAATGTAGTTATGCAATGTAGAACCGCACTGAGACCTTGAAAGCTGTTGATTGTACGGTTAGACGTCCTTTTAATTTTCAATTTGCGAGTATTAAATGACAAATCGAAGTATCGAACGATCGATTTAAAAGCGTTCGCTGATGCATGTATTTGCCTTTGGCCAAAGTGTTGGTAGGTTTTCCAAGTAAGTTGCTTATATGGTTGATCAGCGATGCGCTTGACACAACCACAGAATAGGCATGACTTCATCGACCAATTTCAGTCGAAGTGATCGCAGATTCGAAGCGTAAGCAAAGTTTGAACGAGTACTAACGCATTTTCAGCGTACGATTATGGAGATCGCGAACCAACCCATGTCTACTATAGTCTATTGTAAGCATTGTGAGCGTGTTTATCATTAAAACACAAATTCACTTCGAACAACACAACCAAAGGCGTCAGGAGAAGAAAAAACTCGTCACTCCTGCTTAAAAATCCGCCATGAGAAGTCAGCAGCATTTGAGCAGTGACGTCATAACTCCCGTCTACCGACACAAAAAAATCAAAAAAAAATAAAAAAATAAAAAATAACAGAGCCGAAACCTAGACTCGTCCGACCACAGGTCGCCCGAGTAATAACTATAATACTGGAAAGTAACATGGGGTAATTATTATATCATTAAGGTGGCTCCACACAGTTCCTTGAAAAATGGAAAATACAAGTTTGAGAGTCCAAAACACGTGATTAAACAATTCGGGAAAAGAATAAAACTAAATGTTATGTATAGTTAAACAGTCTGACAATCAAAAACTGCTACCAAATAAATAGCAACAGTTGTTGCTATGGCAACAATGACGTTTCAAAATGGCTGCCAATTACCCTTCAAACTAATTTAATTCGGAAAAACCTTCGGTGACCCCCAATTTTTTTTTCATTAAAACTTTCCTTGAAGCATGAGTAATCAATAGGCCGATTTAAAAAAATTCTGTAGAACGAAATTTTTCAAAAATTAACAAACATGATTTTTCCGAGAAAAAAAATTATTCGTTCCACAGAATTTTTTTAAAATCGGCCTATTGATTACTCATACTTCAAGAAAAGTTTTAATGAAAAAAAAATTGGGGGTCACCAAATTTTTTTCCGAATTAAATTAGTTTGAAGGGTAATGCAGCCATTTTGAAACGTTATTGTTGCCATAGCAACAACTGTTGGTATTTATTTGGTAACAGTTTTTGATTGTCAGACTGTTTAATTATGCATAACATTTAGCTTTATTCTTTTCCCGAATTGTTTATGTACGTGTTTTGGACTCTCAAACTTGTATTTTCCATTTTTCAAGAAACTGTATAGAGCCACCTTAAGTGGATTATTATTCAATACAATTAGTTAATTTATTACTTATTCAGTAGGCCATTTGCACGATGACATAGACCTTATTCAAAAATGGCCGCCGAATCAGAATTCTTTTATGTGCATATAAATTAGCCCTTATGACCTCGTTTTAAAATAAAAATTCTTTTGAATTTCACACATGAAAACGAGTTCATGAGGGCTAATTTATATGTATATAAAAAAATTTTAATTCGGCGGCCATTTTTGAATAAGGTCTATGAGATGGCGTTGGGGGAATACAAATAACTATACCAGAATGCTTTGCCAGTATTCTAGGGTTTCGGCCAAAAGGAATGACTCAAAAGGATCCGTTCAGTCCGTTAATAGGCGAGTTTCAGGGTGTTGCGCGCGCATCATTTTTCAAAGAAACCGGCAAGCTCCACTCAAAGTAAACATACTGTTGAAGATAAACAAAGTATAGACACAGTTTCTGGATGTTTAACACCGTGTTATTCTGCTGGTGGTGGTTCGCTAGCAAGTCTGTTTGCCATTGCTTACTTCCTGGGGAGCCCACCAAGAGCCCGCCAATTTCTTTGTAAAATGATGCGTGCGCAACACCCTGAAACTCACCTATTCACGGCTTTTTCAAAATGCCGTCAAATATGTTTTCCCAAAAAGCTAGGGGGTAAACCAGATTTCTGAATAGGGTTTATGTTGTGGTTAGGGTATGGAAAAGATTGCTAAAAGCTTGGGACTCACTGAAACATGAAACAAATTTGGAAAACACAAATTTGACGACGACAAGCCGCGAAAGAGCTGGTCGGGTCCTTTTGAGTCATCTCCCTTTTAGCTAGAATACTGGTAAAGCATTCTGGTAGTTGTAGTCACCCAACACCATTTCACGTCATCGTGGAAATGGTCCATTAATCAATCATTATCAATCAATCACTCAATCCATCCATGATCCATCCATTTTTCTATTCATTTATCCATCCATCAACCGATTCATCTATCCACCCAGCCACCAACACACCCAACCATCCATTCACCCATCCACCCATCTATCTATCTACCTGGTCATTTACCTACGAATCCATCCATACACCCACCTGTCCATCTTTTCATCAATCAATCAATCAATCAATCAATCAATCAATCAATCAACCAACCAACCAATCAATCAATCAATCAATCAATCAATCAATCAATCAATCAATCAATCAATCAATCAATCAATCAATCAATCAATCAATCAATCAATCAATCAATCAATCAACCAACCAACCAATCATCAATCAATCAATCAATCAATCAATCAATCAATCAATCAATCAATCAATCAACTAATCAATCAATCAATCAATCAATCAATCAATCAATCAATCAATCAATCAATCAATCAATCAATCAATCAATCAAACAAACAAACAAACAAACAAACAAACAAACAAACAAACAAACAAACAAACAAACAAACAAACAAACAAACAAACAAACAAACAAACAATCAATCAATCAATCAATCAATCAATCAATCAATCAATCAATCAACCAACAATCAATCAATCAATCAATCAATCAATCAATCAATCAATCAATCAATCAATCAATCAATCATCATCAATCAATCAATCAATCAATCAATCAATCAATCAATCAATCAATCAATCAATCAATCAATCAATCAATCAATCAATCAATCAATCAATCAATCAATCAATAATCAATCAATCAATCAATCAATCAATCAATCAATCAATCAATCAATCAATCAATCAATCAATCAATCAATCAATCAATCAATCAATCAATCAATCAATCAATCAATCAATCAATCAATCAATCAATCAACCAATCATCAATCAATCAATCAATCAATCAATCAATCAATCAATCAATCAATCAATCAATCAATCAATCAATCAAATCAATCTACTTATCAAAAGCTACCATAAAAATAAAACAATCAAAAAGTGAAGTAAATTACTTATCAATAATCATGCAACAATTAGAAAACTTCAATCAATAAAATCAATCAACGAATTAATCAATTAATCAAGCAATAATCTAAGCTATGACATTTAATATACGTTTATTAATATAAACATATTAATGTTTCAACAGCTTTTGGATTTTTGAACAAGGTACCGTCCACCAAGAAGACCATTGTTGCAACATTTTTCTTTGCTAGGATTATAGTTGTGATCACCACAGCAAGAAGAACCTTTTGATTTCAACTGCAAGCTGTAATTGCAGCAGACATGGGTGGAGGGATTGTAGTTAACTGAACCACAGCAAGATGCACCTTGCGATTTTGGTAGAGTGTTGGAATTACAACACACATGAGTCTTCGTGTTGTAGATTTCTGAACCACAGCAACCGGTGGAAGATGAGTATACCTTTGAGTGAATGTTGGATAAACAACAGACTTGAGTTGAAGAGTGATATTGTGAGGACCCACAACAAGAGTAACCAGATGACCGTGTTAGCAATTTACCATTGCAACACATTTTTGAAGTGGAGTGATAGTTGAGAGAACCACAACAAGAGGCTCCATTGGATTTGCTGAGAATGTTATTACTGCAACAGACGTAAGACCCAGTGTTATAAGGCAAGGACCCACAGCAAGCACTTCCACTGATTTTTGGATAGATGTTGTTGTTGCAGCAAAGTTGGGTGTTACTGTCGTAATTAGTGGAATCACAGCAGGAGGAACCTGATGACAATGGAAGGACTGTTCCTTTGCAGCAAACTGATACACTTCTGCTCATAGGAACGCCATAAGGAAATGGACTTCTGTACAGACCCCATTCTACGCAGCAGTGATCATTATTACCAGAATCTTTTCGTTGAACACGGTGCCCACAACATGTGGAGTGTGATGGATTAAAGTTAATAGTTCCACAGCAGGAAGTCCCTGAAGATCTTGGTAGAGCATTTCCCTGACAGCAAACATAACTTGAAGGATTGAAATTCCGTGTTCCACAGCAACTGGTACCAGATGATTTGGGTAAGAGAACATTTGAACAGCAAACCTTACTGGAAGGATTATAGTTTAAAGAACCACAGCAAGACGAGCCACTAGTTTTTTGAAGTACTCTTCCTCTGCAACATTGCTGAATACTTGGGTGATAGGCATGGGAATAACAGCAAGATGATCCGTGTGTTTTTCGAACGACTCGGTTACTACAACAAAGATGGCTCTTGGCATTGTAATTACGTGAATAACAACAAGATGAACCCCGCCATCTGCTGAGTATTCGACCACGACAACACACGGACAAGGAAGGATGATAATTTCGGCTGTTACAACAAGATGAACCACTTGATTTTCTGTGCAGTTTATTTTGACAGCAGACATGGATTTTGTCATCGTAGGCTTGACTATAACAGCATGATGTGTGAGAAGATTTTGACCAAAGTTTTCCGCTGCAGCATATTTGTAAATAACTCTTATAGTTTATTGATCCACAACATTGATTTCCAGATGATCTTGGCAGAATGTTTCTATCACAGCAAACTGAGTTTACTGGATTATAGTTTTCAGTTCCACAACATTCAGTATTCCCTGAGGATAGACTGAGTATCTTGCTTCCACAACAGAGTGAAGTGGATGGGTTGTAATTGAGACTACCACAGCAGTGAGTTCTACGTTGTAAATGGATCTTTCCGTTACAGCATACTGAACGTTCAGGATCGTAAGCTTCTGAAGCACAGCACTGGTAGTGTGCGGCGGCTTGGTGGAGTTTTCCGCTGCAACATAATGCTCTATAAGGATCATAGTTCCTATTTCCACAGCAACCAAAGCCTTTTGCGCTGTCCAGAATTTTTCCATGGCAACAGACATTCTGAAATGGGTCGTAGTTAGCATGACCACAGCAGCTGGAGCCATACTGTATAGAAAGCACATTACTCCCACAGCAAACATGGCTTGTAGGGTTGTAAGAGCTGGAGCCACAAGTAAGAGACAACACAGGAGCTATTATAGATAAGGGAAAAAAGTAAATAATTACTATACTATAAGTAAATAACTTCTGTAAACTCAACAAACTATCTAATTGGCCTGTAAATAAAGTTCTATATTATTACTATATATGTGTATACAGGTGGATGGTTTTCACTCTAATTAACTTCACATTATTCTGAAATATAAATTATAAAACCTATAAAGCTGGTAGTTTTATGTTGTAAATCTTTAATACGGGTCTTTCCGAAAACGTTTAAGTCCACACAATTATTCCTTCTTGAGTTACATAGTTTTAAATTATATTATTCCTGACATCAGCATAATAAATGTTGTTAAGAGAGCGACTTTCGTACACACAACTGGACGCACAAAGCTTGGACCGCTTGGTTTAATGCAGTACAACTAGCGCATGCACCTAAGCAACATAATACATAAAAAGAAATGTCTTACTAAAAAATGCAAACTAATAGTCCAATATAATCGGTATGGCAGTAGTTTGTTGAGTCGTCTACAAGTGCACAGTTGACGTCACAACGTGACAAAAACCAATCAGAACAGTTGTCTTTTTATTAATAGACAAATTTCAGGGTATTGCGCGTGCATCATTTTGCAAAGAAATTGGCGGGCTCCTCACAAAGTAAGCAATGGCAAACAGACTTGCTAGCGTGCCAACAACAGCAAAATAACAGTGTTAAACATCCAGAAACTGTATCTATACTTTGTTTATTTTAAACAGTGTGTTTACTTTGAGTGGAGCTTGCCAGTTTTTAGTTGAAAAATGATGCGCGCGCAACACCCTGAAACTCGCCTATTAATCCTTTCCCCCCTAGGGGTTCTCATTTGGCGAGTAAAGGCGGTTTTCCCCTAGGCGAAAAAAATCGTTACGTGTGCGGTGTCAAACCAATTTGGTATTGTCCGATAAAAACCGCCCAAGATATCACCTCATGCCGTGTGTGGCGATCAACAATTTTTATCGTTCACTGATCACTCATTATTCTTCCTGAAGTTTGATTTGATGATCGTAAAAATGATGGCTCCAGTTGTTAAAGATGTGAGCTTTTACATGTAAATGGCATACTTGTGTATAATTTGTGTATTATTTGGCCAAAATCATAGTGTGTGCACCAGGCTTTATCAGCCAATCACGTTGCTCCATTTGTATAGATTATTCATAACGTAATAAAATATAAATGATATACTGTCAACCTCGTGACCAGCTCGGGCGCACCGAGGCGAGTAAAGAAAGTTGACGAAATCAAAACAAAAGCGTTTGTAGTTTACGCAAGTGATTTCAAATTGTCTAAATTGCACCATTATATCAGAGCGATAAAAGCCAGTAGTGTGAACTGGCTTGCAATGAACTTTGAGTGAATGCTCCCTTCACAAATTTCAAGATTTCATGACACAAATTTTGAATCGTCTATAGATGGTCTAGTAATATAAAATAATGAGGTATCCCAGAGGCAATCAAGTCTATATGAAGCTTATTGCTTGGTCAGGAAGCCGCGGTTTGAAAGAACTAAGAATATCGACAAAAAATCTCTTGAAAGTAAATTACAAAGAACAACACCCAAGGGGAAAATCAAGCAAAATGATGACTTCTAGAATATTTGTAGATGGAGCGTATGTAGTGCATTTTAAAACAGAATATTCCCCAATCAAATATACAAACTAATGTTTCTTACCTGCAGTTGCTTGCATCGTTAGCATACAAAGAAGCAGTTTAAACATCTTGAAACTCTGACTTGGAACAAGAAAACAAACCTTTTCGGGCGACTGTTAAACGGAAGCAAATACGTTCTCTTGAATAGTCGCGTTTCAGCTTGTCACCAGTGCGTCAAAGACGCTAATTGTGTACATCGACACCTGTTCAGTAATTTAGTCCAATTAAGTTTGCAATTTATAAAATGGATATATGTGCTTACGACTTTTAAGTTTTAAATCAGTGCTAAAAGAATTATTTTTCATCAATAACTGATAGGGACATTCAAGATACGACGCCTCAAAAGAAGGTATAAATAAAACAAATCAACGAATCCTAGAAAGCAGCAAAGGGTGGTTTAAGTCGTATCGTATATCACTGTGGTGTTTAATCAATTTTATAAAACTTCAGTTCGGTTACTTCCAGTATATTTTTCTAACTGTTCGATCATTGTCAAACAGCGATATGCTATATATATACAGACTATACGAGCCCCTATAAGCATTAACGAATCAGTTTAATCCGTGCGTAGTGTTGTAAACAAGAAAATAGTGAAACATTCAAAACGGAAACAGATGGATTAACTATAAATTGAATTTCGCCACATGACACCGCTTTCAAACGTTTTGTGCCTGCGCGAACCTCTGACCAAAAAACAGCGGGAAACTATTATTGTTATTAAACGTACACAATTTGTGGGTTTCACAAGGTTACAAGTTGACGCAAATAAACACGTCACAACACATCACCGCACTTCTCTGAAGACGGTGAAACCCACAAATTGTGTACATTTAAGTTATAAATCGCCACGCAAACCTGTTATTAATTCTGTAATTTGGCCATTCTCGCAATCAGAGATCGCGATTCTATGAATTAAACTGCTACACGTTTATTCTTGCAAATTTTGAGAAAACTACCAAAATTTTAAGATTTTGACAAACTAGAATAACCTTTGACATTAAAAAATATTTATTTTTCGTATACTAGCTAACGCTATCAATTGACGAGAAAAAATGACGTAATTTTAGTTCGAACTTCACGCCAATTCAGAATTAATTTGTGACGTCACAAACGCAAAAGACCTTCGCAATACAGAAGTAAAGACCCAAAGAAGAACTGACGAACAAAACTTTATTTATTCCTGTTAAAGCTTCCAGCAATTGTGGGATGTAAGCTTTTCTTTGCGAATGTCTTAAACAACAAGATCTCATATTCTTACGACTTGAAAGCTTCTCTTCTAAATAACCATTTCGCAAAAAGAGATGATTGACTTCTCGTTAAACGAATAAACAATCTTGCTTTTTTAAGTCTAAATGGAGGAAGATGACAAAAAAACAACAACGCTGGAATCTGATATAAAGGTAAAGAAAAACAAATCACTATTTTACCGTTTGGCGATCACGGTGATTTTTCTCAGTTCGTTATCAATGTTAGATACACAAACGAGCTTGTATTGTTCTTCCTGAGTGATCCGATCGAGACACAGATAAAAGTGACAGTGAATAACGTCATGGAGTTTTCTGCAATCGCAATCTGTAACCTGAATCCGGTCCGAAGATCCAGGTAAGATTTCGCCCTATTGCTTCAAACTTAGGCTTAGATAATTCCTGCCGTTGGGTTGTCAGTGCGCTCGCCAGAGAGAGCTCAACGACTGGAATTCGAACCTGCAGTAGACTCATTTTGGCTAACCATTGTTGCCCAGAATGTTTGAGGGTTCTCCCTTTAATGATTTAAATCTTCTGGCATTCGACAGAGTGAAACGATATAGGGCTTTAAAATTTCAATATGGCTTCAAAATTTTAAACACTAACAACTGTGCTTTAATGAAATTAAAGCACGGCTATAAAGCATGCCTGAGCATTGCCATGAGCACTGACATTTTTTGACCTTATTACAAAAGTTCGAAAAATTACTAAAATCAGTCAAAAAGTAAAGGCTAACCCTTAACATTTTGACCGATTTTGGCCATTTTTCAACTTTTAAAATAAGGCCCAAATATGACGATTTAGCACAAATAAAACCACCTTGTTGCTACAAAAGCTAAAAAAAGACTTTATTTGAGCTTAATTATCGTTCATTTACCTTATTTCAAAAGTTGACAAAATGGCAAAAATCCATCAGGAAGTAAAGGGGGGAACCCATTTAGACTTTCACCGATTTCTGCCAGTTTTTTCAATGTTAGATACACAAACGAGCTTGTATTGTTCTTCCTGAGTGATCCGATCGAGACACAGATAAAAGTGACAGTGAATAACGTCATGGAGTTTTTGCAATCGCAAGTCTGTAACGCTAAAATATCAGAGTTACTGCTTTGGTTAGCAACTTGTGACTTAGCGTTACAAATTATACTTTGTTGTCTGTGCTAGCTCGTTTAAAAATAGATCCCAAATTGACGTTATTGGAGGATTGGTGCCAAGCCACGGGGATGCCACCCCCTGATCTGAGGTAACCATGGCAACCCCGCCACAGCCCACCTCCAGGCACCAGTCACACTGTCAAAGCAGTTTAAATATATATATATATATATATATATATATATATATATATATATATATATATATATATATATATATATATACTGGGTCACTAAACAGCGCGCGCAAAACCATTCAAGCTCAGACCACGCTGACAAGACTTTGATGAGCGCTGAGATAATCCCCACATATTATAAATGAGTGACCACTGACCAAATATCTAATAATAGATAGCGCGCGCAAACCAGTCAATCTCAGACCACGCTGACAAGACTTTGGCGCGCGCAAGTCAAGCTCAGACCACGCTGACAAGACTTTGATGAGCGCAAGTCAAGTTCAGATCACGCTGACAAAACTCTGATGAGCGCAAGTCAAGCTCAGACCACGCTGACAAGACTTTGTTGAGCGCAAGTCAAGCTCAGACCATGCGGACAAGACTTTGATGAGCGCTGAGATAATCCCCACATATTATCATGAGTGACCGGTGACTAGCATTGTCTCCTTTTTTACCTTGCCTAAATTACATTTAGCCACATTTAAATCTTTGAAATATATTGCCTATGCAGTACACATTTTAATATATTCCTACTGCATAAAATATTCTTACTGAAAAAGCTAACTTATCATTATTTTGCTGGGGAAAAAACCCATTTAATTCGCTTATATTTTCAATTTCTAAACCAAATGTGAGAAAATACAAAATTTACAATAAACCTAATAATTAATAGTACTTTCTTTGTGTTCTAATGCTAAAACAATTAGTTTTTTTTATAAATTACGAAAGGTATCAGCTATAATAACTGACAGTCTAGCTTGAAAGTTAAATGAATGCATTAAAAATTCGGTCCACCAAACAAGGTGGAAATTCTCACCAGAAAAGAATGTTTACGCTGAGTCGATTAGATTAGTCTAGATCATGAAAAATTACATTTTTTCCGCTAAAACGTTTTGTAATGCAGGTCTGAGCTTCATTTTAGTTCATTACATAGCCCTAGTGTTGGTCTTGATTATTGAAAAGTTTTATAACCTCGAAATTTACTACTTGAGTGAAGAAATCGTGTTTCCAATAAATCCAGAAAACCTAATTTGCATAAAATCTACCGACTACCAAACTTATTAATAATTAATAAGGCAAACACAACGGAAATCAGTGACCGAGACGTTGTTGGTAAATGCGGTGAAAAACTCCATAAATTAAGACAATTTTACCTCAAACTTCTCTTTAAATACTGATTCATTTGAAAAGTTTCTTTACCGTACACTCGAAAGCCGTTTATTATCAGCTACGGCCTCGTTTTTCAACACATGTCTCGGTGTTTTCAAACCAGATAATCAACGGCTTCTCGTGTATGATGTATTATACGAAGCTCCGGCCTATACAAAAACATTTTTATACGGAATTTCTAACGATTTAGATTTGTTCAATCCCGGGGGTCATTTACCCCCTAGGACACTCGTCCCTGTAACAGGAACACTTAGTCTAGTTGTACCACTAGTTATACGCACAAGTTACCTCATTAGACATGTGTATCGGCAATTGATACCCGACGTAGCTCCAACTTTTCCGTCCCCAAAGACTCCGGCTTTAGTTCAACAGCATCCTCCTTTGTATCGTCCTCCAAAGTTTCTCCAGTTTTCAAAGCAAAAATCAAATTATTAAAGTCTTGTGATAGTTCCTCTTCTTCCTCGCCATCCTCGTTCGCCTCGGCAGTTTTGTTGCCATGGTAATAATCATAAAGCGGGTTGAGCTGGGCGAGTGGTGGGTCGTTGAATACTCGCCGACTACCTTTAGGAGTGGCACCATCGTATTCGAAATCAGCCCATTCATTCTGCAGAAAAATGGTTCATTTTTAGTTAAAGTAAAGTAAAGTAAAGTAAAGTAAAGTAAAGTGAAGTGAAGTGAAGTGAAGTGAAGTGAAGTGAAGTGAAGTGAAGTGAAGTGAAGTGAAGTGAAGTGAAGTGAAGTGAAGTGAATTGACGTGACGTGACGTGACGTGACGTGACGTGACGTGACGTGACGTGACGTGAAGCGAAGCGAAAGGAAGTGAAGTGAAGCGAAGCGAAGCGAAGCGAAGCGAAAATGAAGTGAAGTGAAGTGAAGTGAAGTGAAGTGAAGTGAAGTGAAGTGAAGTGAAGTGAAGTGAAGTGAAGTGAAGTGAAGTGAAGTGAAGTGAAGTGAAGTGAAGTGAAGTGAAGCGAAGCGACTTTATTTATTTATGTATTGAGGGTAACATATGACAGTATTTAGACACTGATAACCCAACGGCACTCCCTTGATGGCACTAGGTAGTAGGGAACTGGGGAAACTATGGTCTTGGGTTTACGGAGGGAGGAAAACCGTACCCAGTGAATAACCTTGGAGGCACACTCCTCCCCAGAAATTTCTTGAGCTTTTCAATATATAGGGGTTTATAGATTAAACATAGACCATCTGAAGATGGTGGATCATTCTATCCCCTGTAATCCTCACTCGCCACCTAAGGAGCACTGGTGCTAATAACCTTGTACCCAAGGTCTTTACTCAGCCACCACACGCTCGCTGGAGGCCGAGTAAAGAGCTGGGAACGAGGTTGAAGGTTGGTAAGAGCTCGATCGAGGTTGCTTACCCCGTCTGGTGGTGAGAGGCGTAGATCTGATTTTGGTAAACTCTGCAAGCTCTGAGCATCACACATGACTGGGCGTTCGGCGTAGTAATCGGTTGGTGAACCATTCAGCATGGATGGTGAGCTGGCGTTCAAGGGATAAGCGTCTTGAGAACGGTACTTTCGCCGACATTGGTTGCGTAGTATGAAGTAAACCATAAATACATACAAACCCTATAAAGAAGAAAATTACATTTAATGGAAGCCTATCAGTAGTATATCACTAGTACTCCACTTCTGAGTGATCAGTTGAACACACAAGAATGGTTTAGACTTTTAGTCTTGATGTCACCACAAAAACCACAACCATGACAACCATAGACACAAGCAGCGCATACAAGACCACAACTACTGTCACCCACCACCACCACCACCACTACTACTAGCACCACTATTAATGACACCACCACTATTATCACCACCACTAATGGCACGACCACTAGCACCACCACTACTAGCACCACCATTACTAGCACCACCATTACTAGCACCACTATTACTAGCACCACCATTACTAGCACTACCACTACTAGCACCACCATTACTAGCACCACCACTACTAGCACCACCACTACTAGCACCACCACACTACTAGCACCACCACTACTACTAGCACCATCATTACTAGCACCACCATTACTAGCACCACCATTACTAGCACCACCATTACTAGCACTACCACTACTAGCTCCACCACCACTACTAGCACCACCATTACTAGCACCACCATTACTAGCACCACCATTACTAGCACCACTATTACTAGCACCGCCATTACTAGCACCACCATTACTAGCACCACCACTACTAGTACCACCACTACTAGCACCACCACCACTACTAGCACCACCACCACTACTAGCACCACCATTACTAGCACCACCATTACTAGCACCACCATTACTAGCACCACCATTACTAGCACCACCACCACTACTAGCACCACCATTACTAGCACCACCACCACTACTAGCACCACCACCACTACTAGCACCACCACTACTAGCACCACCACCACTACTAGCACCACCACCACTACTAGCACCACCACCACTACTAGCACCACCACTACTAGCACCACCACCACTACTAGCACCACCACTACTAGCACCACCATTACTAGCACCACCACTACTAGCACCACCATTACTAGCACCACCACTACTAGCACCACCACCACTACTAGCACCACCACCACTACTACCACCACCACTACTACTACCACCACCACCACTAGCAGCACCACCACTACTAGCACCACCATTACTAGCACCACCACTACTAGCACCACCATTACTAGCACCACCACTACTAGCACCACCACCACTACTAGCACCACCACCACTACTAGCACCACCACTACTAGCACCACCATTACTAGCACCACCATTACTAGCACCACCACTACTAGCACCACCATTACTAGCACCACCATTACTAGCACCACCATTACTAGCACCACCACTACTAGCACCACCATTACTAGCACCACCACTACTAGCACCAACACTAGCACCACCAGTCCACCACTACTGGCACCAACACTAGCACCACCAGTCCACCACTACTGGCACCACCACTATTATCACCACCACTACTGGCACCAGCACTAGCACCACCAGTCCACCACTACTGGCACCACCACTACTGGCACCACCAGTATTACCACCACTACTGGCACCAACACTAGCACCACCACTACTGGCACCACCACCACTAGCACATACTGGCACCACCACTACTAGCACCACCACCACCACCACTGACACCAACACCACCACTAACACCACCACTACTGACACACCACTATTATCACCACCACTACTGGCACCAACACTAGCACCACCAGTCCACCACTACTGGCACCACCACTATTATCACCACCACTACTGGCACCAACACCACCACTAGCACCACCACTACTGACACACCACTATTATCACCACCACTACTGGCACCAACACTAGCACCACCAGTCCACCACTACTGGCACCACCACTATTATCACCACCACTACTCGCACCAACACTAGCACCACCAGTCCACCACTACTGGCACCACCACTATTATCACCACCACTACTGGCACCACCACCACTAGCACATACTGGCACCACCACTACTAGCACCACCACCACTGACACCACCACCACCAATAACACCAACACCAACACCACTATTGTTATACTTACAGTGAAGAGTTCAAAAATTGCGAAAAGAATCGCAAGCCATTGTTTTCCATACGCTAAATGCAAACCACCAAACAACCAGGTCAAAGTAATTCCGACAAAGACGACCCACAAGTGAACGACCTCTGAAATAAAGCAAAATAACGACAAGCTGTTAAAAAGTGAAAGCAATTCTTAAAACTAACAACAAAATTAGCAATAGAAATTAAAATAAGGAGCAACATAAACAAACTGCAAACTAATGTTTGTGTCGTCGGCAAACATTCCAGCCTTCGAATAATTAAGGCAAATCGTTGATATAAATTAAGAATAATAAAAGGCCAAGTATTTGTCCCTGTGGAACACCACAAGGGATACTTCTTGGCGAAGATAGTTTTCCATCAATGGAACAACAATGCTTTCGGTTGTGTAAATAGAATTTAAACCAACTAAGTGTTATTTCAGTAATACTATACAATTCGAGTATACGTAATAAAGTAGAAAGGTCAACAGTGTCAAAAGACAGACGGACAGACAGACAGACAGACAGACAGACAGACAGACAGACAGACAGACAGACAGACAGACAGACAGACAGACAGACAGACAGACAGACAGACAGACAGACAGACAGACAGACAGACAGGCAGGCAGGCAGGCAGGCAGGCAGGCAGGCAGGCAGACAGACAGACAGACAGACAGACAGACAGACAGACAGACAGACACAGACAGACAGACAGACAGACAGACAGACAGACAGACAGACAGACAGACAGACAGACAGACAGACAGACAGACAGACAGACAGACAGACAGACAGACAGACAGACAGACAGACAGACAGACAGACAGACAGACAGACAGACAGACAGACAGACAGACAGACAGACAGACAGACAGACAGACAGACAGACAGACAGACAGACAGACAGACAGACAGACAGACAGACAGACAGACAGACAGACACAGACACAGACAGACATGTTCTGGCTCTGAATAAGGCGTGAATAAGGAGTAAATCAGCCAGGAACATATACACTACACTACCTTTTATGTTGTGGTGACCTCTGAAAATGTCATCATAGAGTTTCCACTGTAAGGTGACTTGGTAAGCCTGCGTAGCAACTACACCTACAGCCAGCAGGAAGAGTAGGACTGGGCCCAAGACACTTGCTAAAGCACCGTAACCATTGGAAATAAAACATCTAAAATAGACATGACAACATAGAATAAAAATATTAACATAAAATAAATTCCATTATTTGGTTCATTTTAGTTTTCCACTTTCCAGACCAGAATTGGCAAAAATGTCATGTCAACACTCAGTGAATTTTTTGTTGAATTTAATGAACTTTCCGCGATCAATATTTTGGTTCAGAGAAATATAATGAAAAAGAAAGAGAGCTCGAAATTACTCACATGTCTCCATTATTATGTACGTCAGCGTAAATCTCAGTAAAGTCCCAGCCGTACAACGCGTGAGTAATTATGACGTAGAGGGCAACAAACACGACAGGAACACCTAGAGTAGTCAGAAATTAGATTAAGATTTCAGCCGCATTCAGCGGTATAGTAGAGTAGAGTAGAGTAGAGTAGAGGGAGTGGAGGGAGGGAGGGAGGGAGGGAGGGAGGGAGGGAGGGAGGGAGGGAGGGAGGGAGGGAGGGAGGGAGGGAGGGAGGGAGGGAGGGAGGGAGGGAGTGGAGTGGAGTGGAGTGGAGTGCAGTGGAGTGCAGTGGAGTGCAGTGGAGTGCAGTGCAGTGGAGTAGAGTAGAGTGCAGTGGAGTACAGTGGAGTACAGTGGAGTGGAGTGGAGTGGAGTAATTATGACGTAGAGGGCAACAAACACGACAGGAACACCTAGAGTAGTCAGAAATTAGAGTAAGATTTCAGCCGCATTCAGCGGTATAGTAGAGTATAGTATAGTAGAGTAGAGTAGAGTAGAGTAGAGTAGAGTAGAGTGGAGGGAGGGAGGGAGGGAGGGAGGGAGGGAGGGAGGGAGGGAGGGAGGGAGGGAGGGAGGGAGGGAGGGAGGGAGGGAGGGAGGGAGTGGGAGGGAGGGAGGGAGGGAGGGAGTGGAGCAGAGTAGAGTGCAGTGGAGTACAGTGGAGTACAGTGGAGTACAGTGGAGTGGAGTGGAGTGGAGTGGAGTGGAGTAATTATGACGTAGAGGGCAACAAACACGACAGGAACACCTAGAGTAGTCAGAAATTAGATTAAGATTTCAGCCGCATTCAGCGGTATAGTAGAGTAGAGTAGAGTAGAGTGGAGGGAGTGGAGTGGAGTGGAGGGAGGGAGGGAGTGGAGTGGAGGGAGGGAGGGAGGGAGGGAGGGAGGGAGGGAGTGGAGTGGAGTGGAGGGAGTGGAGGGAGGGAGTGGAGTGGAGTGGAGTGGAGTGGAGTGCAGTGGAGTGCAGTGGAGTGCAGTGGAGTGCAGTGCAGTGGAGTAGAGTAGAGTGCAGTGGAGTACAGTGGAGTACAGTGGAGTGGAGTGGAGTGGAGTAATTATGACGTAGAGGGCAACAAACACGACAGGAACACCTAGAGTAGTCAGAAATTAGAGTAAGATTTCAGCCGCATTCAGCGGTATAGTAGAGTATAGTATAGTAGAGTAGAGTAGAGTAGAGTGGAGTGGAGTGGAGGGAGGGAGGGAGGGAGTGGAGTGGAGGGAGTGGAGGGAGGGAGGGAGGGAGTGGAGTGGAGTGGAGGGAGTGGAGTGGAGGGAGTGGAGCAGAGTAGAGTGCAGTGGAGTACAGTGGAGTACAGTGGAGTAGAGTGGAGTGGAGTGGAGTGGAGGGAGGGAGTGGAGGGAGTGGAGTGGAGTGGAGGGAGGGAGGGAGTGGAGGGAGGGAGGGAGTGGAGTGGAGGGAGTGGAGTGGAGGGAGTGGAGGGAGGGAGGGAGGGAGTGGAGTGGAGTGAAGTGAAGTGGAGTGGAGTGGAGTGGAGTGCAGTGGAGTAGAGTAGAGTGCAGTGGAGTACAGTGGAGTACAGTGGAGTACAGTGGAGTGGAGTGGAGTGGAGTGGAGTGGAGTACAGTGGAGTGGAGTGGAGTGGAGTGGAGTGGAGTGGAGTGGAGTGGAGTGGAGTGGAGTGGAGTGGAGTAGAGTAGAGTAGAGTGCAGTGGAGTAGAGTACAGTAAAGGGGAGTACACGACATTAGTGTTGCATTGTTTGATATTCTAGATAACGTGCTTACCCCAACCAAGCATAAAGTACAAAAGAAATTTCCTATCTGTGCGTTCATCGTTTAGGACTAGAATCCTCCATAAATTGCAGCTCTAGAAAAACATTAATCAAAGCATTAAAACGACAAAATAAACACCTAACAGTTTAAATACACACGAGAAACTGCAAGCTCAAGAAGTCGAAAAATAGCGAAGTTAAGGAATTGAGATATGGATTAGGTCATCTGTACTCGTAGTTCATCGTCGATTCATCTCGACATACCTGTACAAATATCCAACTGAAATGAGCCAGTAGGAAATAATGAATTAAGATACCAAGAGCAGTGCATTGTTTGGGTTTGTCAGTAAGGTCAGCACTTACATAAGCCGTAACTACCACCAGTAACTGAAATGAAATGAAGATAAACATCGGAATCAACGTCAGACAACTACAATCATTGACAAAATTCTTGAAACGAAGCTAACATGAAATGGTTTAATGTCCCCCCGTCCCCCCACTTCAATGTTGTGAAACTCAAAACGTGTGCAATTTGCACTCAGTCACCTGTTATTACATTTAAATGTTAAGAATAACGACATTGAAAAGGAGGGATGGGGGGATAGCAATTCATGCAAAAATAGGCTTAGCAATTAACATGGTGTGATTCGCTCAAGTCGTTTCAACTAATTTTGTCAATGATTGTAGGTTTCGTCAGGCTTGGACCGACTATTTTGCGATCTTTCTATAGGACAATGGTAGATTTTTTAAAAAAACAAACAATAGCCATGCCCATTGTTTCAAAGAAAAATGGCACAATGGCCAGTCCAAACCTGGTGTTCGTTATAATTTACAAGAATGTTAATTTTTCAAAATTATCCAAAGTTATATAAATTTGCGAAGTTTCCCACAGTTGAACTGTACATCTTACTTACGTGTAAAGCAAATCCAGCAAAGAACATGTGCATTAACAACTTAGAGGAGAATGTGTTTTCAATGGAACAGGTGTGGTGGGATAGAATAACCAAAAAGAATGAAATCTGTGAGAAAAAAAGATAACATGAGTATGGAGTTAATGTGAAGACGATCTGATGTTGATTCGGCAGGTAGGTGTATGTTGGTGGGTGTACGTTTGGGTGGGTGGGTGGGTGGGTGGTTGGTTTGGTCAGTGGGTAGATAGATAAGTAGGTAGGTAGGTGGGTAGATTGGTAGGTATAGGAAGGTGGGTAGGTAGGTAGGTCGGTCGGTCGGTCGGTCGATAAGTGCGCAGGTAGGTAGGTAGATAAGTAGGTAAGTAGGTAAGTAGGTAGGTAGGTAGGCACTAGGCAAGTAGGTAAATAGCTAGGTAGGTAGGTAGGTAGGTACAGTAGGTTAAGTGTGTAGAAGTAAGTAAGTAGGTAGGTAGGTAAGTAGGTAAGTGTGTAAAAGTAAGTAAGTAAGTAAGTAAGTAAGTAAGTAAGTAAGTAAGTAAGTAAGTAAGTAAGTAAGTAAGTAAGTAAGTAAGTAGGTAGGTAGGCAGGCAGGCAGGCAGGCAGGCAGGCAGGCAGGCAGGCAGGCAGGCAGGCAGGCAGGCAGGCAGGCAGGCAGGCAGGCAGGCAGGCAGGCAGGTAGGTAGGTAGATTAATAACATCTTGCTCACCATGCAGATAAACGCAGATATGTAAAAATAGAACTCGTAGCCAACGCGATCGTCACTTTGAGCGCGGACAGCAAAGTTTGAGAAATGACTACATTGACATTCCACATAATCATCTGACTCATCCTAAACAACATTGAAAATAAATTAGTAAATTAATAAATTAAAAAATAATATATCAATAAATTAAATAATTGTGTACTTGCCTTTACTGAACAAATTGTGTCATCCCAAGATCCATCGCGCCATTTCAAGCACCTTATAATTTAAAAATTATTTAAAAAAGGTCAAATGAAAATAAATCTGAATGTAAAAGAAACCAAGGTTGGCACGCATGCACAAGCGAAAAAGAGTGGATGTTAAAAATACAACAAAAAGGAAAACAGAAATGGGATAAAATAAATAAATAAAAGATGCTAAAAAAAAGGGAAATTAAAGATAAACAGAGACTAGAAACGAGATTGCAAATCTAAGAGCCCTTATTGAGTGGATTAGACCAGTTAATAAATTATTGGTATTGGACGTTTCGTTGATCTTCTATAGACGACCAAACTTGCATCTGCATGTCCCATGGCGGAGTAAGAAAGGGAATGGGTATATTCCTGGTGTTACGTCAGACAAGTCAAACAAGGAACTCCTTTGAGCTCTTTCTGGTTATTCTAAATTCTTGCTTTTGATTGTCTACTAACCCGTTTATCAACTACATCAACAAGTTATCCCTTGCATTATAATTATTATTATATGGCTGAGTTTGTTTTCGGGTCATTACGCCAAACGGCGCACGCTGATTGGTTGCTGAGTCACATCCGGAAAAAGCCCAAGGCCCTCCGGCAATGTGAGAGGCCATTGCGTCATTTTTAATAGCCTGCAAGTTTTGGTCTACAGAAGACCAAAGAAATGTCCAATACCAATAATTTATTCACGGGACTAATCCACTCAATAAGGGCTTTTAGATTTGCGAAAAAAATTTTTTGGGGTTAGTGGCACTTTAAAGATAGACAGAGACTAGAAACGAGATTGAGATCGAGAAAAGATGCAGGAAAAGAAAAAAAAGAGAAAAACGGAAATAGAAACAAGGAAGAAAAGAAGATGAAAATAAACTTATGTTAAGGTTAACCGTGACTTCTTCTTTAAATTGTAAAACTTATTTTGCCTTCTAACCGCAACCTCGTACCCAGGCTTTTCGCTCCCGCCCTCGCGAACTCGTCGAGCGACAACCCTGGCATGGGCTGGTCACGTACCTCCCAGAATCTGGGAGGTTTAAAAATACCGTTATTAGGGAGGGGATGGTAAGTATTATCTTGTGATGTTATCATCAAACGTATAGTTTCGGTTTACTAAATTGCCGCGACACGAGATCACATATCATTAACAATGCAACTGCACCTGGATCTGGCTTGATGTCGAAACAGTTTAACACACCGAAAAAGTACTACAGTGAGGGAATTCCAAGTTCGTGCTGCCGCTTGTGTCTCAAGATTTGCGATGTAACTCACTACAAAAATATCTTTCACCGCGGCAATTCTAGTATTGTCTCAGTGGCTGAAGAATTACTTGGAAACTCTTTCCCACCAGGTGAACATCTGCCTCGCCTCCTATGCAGGCTTTGCGAAAGAAGACTTGGCAGTTTTAAGGCATTTAAACAGTTAATTTTGGAAAGCCGATAAAAACATGACGTCAGATAGAAAACACGAACGTGTAAACGACTCCCCCCCACCCCTTAGTATACTCAGATTCTGGGAGGGACGTGACCACCCCATGCCAGGGTTTTCGCGAGGACGGGAGCGAAAAGCCTGGGTGCGAGGTTGTTCTAACCGCCGTCGTCGTCCTAGTATATTAAAGCCCCTATTATAAAAACATTAAAAAAAATAAACTACATACTCAGCCCCTTTTGGAGTGACGCGTCTTTCACCAGTATAAATCCTGAAGAACGACAAGCCTGTATTTGGTTTGGTCTCAGAAACATTCTTCACTGACGTTGACAACACTCGATTGTTCAAAATTTCCTTCTTATTATCTTTGTTAAACCAGTGATCCGTTAAATATTCAATAAAATGAACATCATTACATTTGGACGAGGTCCCAGACGAGACTGTGGTTTGGTAAATGTCGGATGGATAAGTGAAGAAATTCCTCCCAGAACTAAAAACGAAATTAGAAATAAACAAATGAAGAGAAATTCAGAGTAAACAAACGTGCAAGTGTACATTTTTAGGTTAATAAAAGTAAATGTCCATCTGTTTGTCCATCTTTCTGAATGTCCATTTGCGTCTGTTCATCTATCGGTCCATCTGTTGGTCCATCTGTCGGTCCATCCGTCCGTCCATCCGTCCATCCGTCCATCCGTCCGTCCGTCCGTCCGTCCGTCCGTCCGTCCGTCCGTCCGTCCGTCCGTCCGTCCGTCCGTCCGTCCATCCATCCGTCCGTCCGTCCGTCCGTCCGTCCGTCCGTCCGTCCGTCCGTCCGTCCGTCCGTCCGTCCGTCCGTCTATCTGGATGTTTGTCTCTCAGTCCACCCAGCTGACCTTCCTTTGATATTTCTACCAATTTAATCCATCCATTCTCTGATATTATAAAACCTCCTTACCTTGATTTTAGAATCAAACCATTTATGTCTTTTTCGTATCGTCGTCTTCCTTCCACTGTGGCGTATTTACCAGTTTTTCGAACAACTGACGTTCCAGGACACGGCTCGCCATGGATCAACGCAAAGGCGTATTTCACGAATGGTTCAGTTAACTGAGATTTCCCTCTAACAGAAGAAAAAGTAGAAAACCATAAACAAAATAGTCAGAACGATCAACGTAAAAAGTTGAAGATATAATCAGGACTCGCGTTGCAAGGACACGTAATTATTTTTAGGCTATAACACATATGTAGAGGATGACGTCATATATAGTAAGGACGTCATATTTAGTGATGACGTCATATTTAGTGATGACGTCGTATATAAGGATGACGCCATATATAGTGATGGCGTCATATGTAGTAATGACATCATATGTAGTAATGGCGTCATATGTAGTGATGACGACATATATAGTGATGACGCCATATAGTAATGACGTCATATGTAGTAATGACGTCATATGTATCAATGACGTCATGACTGAATTCTTTCCACTCGAGCCAGACTAAATCCGCATAAACTTATCCGACATTATCCAAAGTAAAATATAAAAAGATCGAAAGCTGAGTTGACGACATTTCTAGATATTTTTTACACTCATCTTTACTCACCGGAGATCTTCCCGTTCTGGGTTGAGTAAAATATCAAATACTTTCATGAAGAGATCGCTCACATCTTCCGTCAATGTTCTCTGTTTCTCATCAGCTCTTCTCGCATTGTCATCCAATATTGTGTTTAAAACATCAGCCACAATAGAAACATGACTGGCAGTCAACGGCGGCCGCTCCACATTGCTACGTAAAGACTGTAAAACTCTAAGAGACAAAAAGAAACGACTGAGTCTTGAAGTTGTTGAAGTCTCAGTTGATTTTGCCGTTCAAGCTGTCGTCTCATCGCCAGGTGTGGCGGTCTGAGATTGTCACGGTGCTAAGATTGTATATCAATATCTGTAATCGGCTTTATGACCAGACTAGGGAAGCACGAATGGCGTGTGCTGTTAGGGCGCTGCCTCTCACCAATAGTTAAGCCCGGTCGGACGGAGTTAGGTACTTGGATGGGTGACCGTTTAGGAGTAACCGCGTACTCCACCAGCTTGGGACTTATGTGAGTAGAGTTTAGTTGGTCTCTCCTGTGCTCCGAGGGTTTTTCGCCGGGTTCTCCGGTTTTCCTGTCTACACATAGGAGTTTGGTGTCAATTGGGACGAAAGTTCTGTTCCTCTCTCCTGCCACACTGGCAAATTTAATAAATTCAAATTCAAACTTTTTGCCATGAAATGACTGATTTATGAACACTGCCTGAATAAAATCGAATACTTGAGATGAATAATCACAGTTTTAATGAAAAAATATTATATCCGCTCGTGAACTAGAATGCATGACGAAACTTTTGGACGTTAACTAGCTGATTAAGATGTCTTGTATCGATCATCCCATTGAATTATTAAATATATCCGGAGTTTAGAAGATTAACAATAATTTTAGTTGATAAACATGTATACAGTAGGAATATGCGATCATCTCGTGATGACAAACGGCACTGGTTTATTTCAGTTCATGTGCCGTTCATCGCATTCGTTGTTCAGATTTCTTGAAAAGTCCCTGTTGTAATATGTTGTGACAAATTCACAACTACTAGCAAAGTTCACAAAGTTTTTGAATTTTTTACTTTCAGGAGTTTTCATCAATAAACCATTTCAAGGCAAAAAGTTTGAATGTTTTCAACGCCAAAAATTTGGTAACACTCTACACTTAATGTCTCATTAAGTGTTTTGTTATATAGCTTGAGTTTCGCTGAATAATTTCGACGTTTTTCAAGGGAAAGTACACAAAAGACAAACGCTAAGACTTAGCAAAACATTTCGCCTGGCTTCGTAATTTCACTTCAACCAAACAAATATAAGTCTCAGAACAAAAGAACAGAAATACGTTTCTCCAGTTAATCTTCACACATGCTTTGAAGACCTATAAATATCCTTTTTTTCGTACCAAACAAGCTTTTGTTTATAGGATGCCGTGAAGAGTTCAAAGTTCTAGCGGGCAACAATTGAAAACTTATTGACCAAGCAGGCAATAAGTTCTCAATTATTGCCCGCTCGGTAGACATTGAAATTTAGCTAAGGTCATGTGACCACAAACCAACCAATGACACTCATCGTTACATCCAGTGAGACTCCAGCTATATAACACAAATCGATATACAATCTCAACACGGTGACAATCTCAGACGGCCACACCGGTCAGAGGTTTCTCCTTACAGAGTTTAACTCCTTACGACAGCTTGTAAAGCAAAAACAACTAAGGTTTCAAGTCTGTCTTTTTTAATATAAAACTGTGTTTCAGTTGAAGTCTTTAAATTACGAAATTAAATTACTTTGTCATATCAGAGTTTGACAACGGAGTTCGGAGAGAATCCGATCTTAATTTTAGGAATTGCGTTGTCGCTTTTGTATTAGATATTATCACCATTGTTGTAGAGAACTTGGCATTTAATCTGAAAATTAAACAAACGAAGTTAAGAAAAGAAAACAAACAAGACGAAAAACTCATATCAAAAGAAATAATAATAGCCATATAGCAAGAGTATGATTGAAAGTAAGGGTGGGAGTGAAAGTGAGGGTGGGAGTGAGGGGAAATATAGGAGTAAGGAAGGTGGTAGCGAGGTTCAGATCACATTTCCACTCCATTACCGCTACCGCTACCGTAAATATAATTAAGCATGTCAAATATTGCTTTTACGTTCAGTAATGGTCGCAGGTCTCGAACCTAGTGCAAAAAGAAAGCGTTTTACGGTACTAGGATTAAAACCAACTACGACTACAGGACGAAAAAACGAACATTACATCAGCTTAACAACATTTACGGTAGCGGTAGCGGTAGTGGAAGTGTGATCTGAACCTCACTAGTGAGCGTTGCTGAGGAGGTGGGTGTGAGAGTAAGAGAGTGGGTGAGAGAGTAAGAGTGGGGGACCAGAAGGTGCATGTGGAAGTAAGGGTGGGAGTGAACGAGAGTGTATGTAAATGTGGGTGTAGAAGTAAGAGTTAGTGACTGTGTCGGAGTAAAGATGAGAGTAAGGGTGCACATGTGGGAATGAGAGTGAGAATGAAGGTGGAAGTGAATGAGCGTGTAAAAGTAAGACTGAGTGACTGTGTTGAAGTAAAGGTGAGAGTAAGGGTGCATGTGGGAATGAGAGTGAGAATGAAGGTGGAAGTGAATGAGGGTGTAAAAGTAAGACTTAGTGACTGTGTTGGAGTAAAGATGAGAGTAAGGGTGCATGTGGGAATGAGAATGAGAGTGAAGGTGGAAGTGAATGAGCGTGTAAAAGTAAGACTGAGTGACTGTGTTGGAGTAAAGATGCGAGTAAGGGTGCATGTGGGAATGAGAGTGAGAATGAAGGTGGAAGTGAATGAGGGTGCAAAAGTAAGACATAGTGACTGTGTTGGAGTAAAGATGAGAGTAAGGGTGCATGTGGGAATGAGAATGAGAGTGAAGGTGGAAGTGAATGAGAGTGTAAAAGTAAGACTTAGTGACTGTGTTGGAGTAAAGGTGAGAGTAAGGATGCATGTGGGAATGAGAGTGAAGGTGGAAGTGAATGAGGGAGTAAAAGTAAGACTGAGTGACTGTGTTGGAGTAAAGGTGAGAGTAAGGATGCATGTGGGAATGAGAATGAAGGTGGAAGTGAATGAGGGAGTAAAAGTAAGACTGAGTGACTGTGTTGGAGTAAAGGTGAGAGTAAGGATGCATGTGGGAATGAGAATGAAGGTGGAAGTGAATGAGGGAGTAAAAGTAAGACTGAGTGACTGTGTTGGAGTAAAGGTGAGAGTAAGGATGCATGTGGGAATGAGAGTGAAGGTGGAAGTGAATGAGCGTGTAAAAGTAAGACTTAGTGACTGTGTTGGAGTAAAGGTGAGAGTAAGGATGCATGTGGGAATGAGAGTGAAGGTGGAAGTGAATGAGCGTGTAAAAGTAAGACTTAGTGACTGTGTTGGAGTAAAGGTGAGAGTAAGGATGCATGTGAGAGTGAGAATGAAGGTGGAAGTGAATGAGCGTGTAAAAGTAAGACTTAGTGACTGTGTTGGAGTAAAGGTGAGAGTAAGGGTGCATGTGAGAGTGAGAATGAAGGTGGAAGTGAATGAGCGTGTAAAAGTAAGACATAGTGACTGTGTTGGAGTAAAGGTGAGAGTAAGGGTGTATGTGGGAGTGAATAAGGGTGTGTGTAAATGTGGATGTAGAAGTAAGACTTACGTCTGTATTTTAACAGCTCACTCACTCTCAATGAATGGCTCCTCACACTCAATGAGTCTCCTCCATTCTCCCTCACTGACTACGACACCACACTCACTCTCCAACCATTCAATTGAATGGTTAGAGAGTAAGTGTAGTCTCATACTAAGTGAGGGAGAGTGGAGACTCATTGAGTGTTGAGTCGCATTTATTGAGTGTGAGGGGCCACTCATTGAGTGTGAGTGAGTGAGCTTTTAGAATACACAGGCGTAAGTGTGGATGTGGGAGGGAGGGTCAGAATAAAGGTGGAAGCGGGAGTGATGATAGACGTGAAATTGGGGAGTGAGGGTGCGGGTGATAGTGGGTGTGGGAGCGAGGATGGCAGTGAGGGTGGGTGTGGTAGTAACCTGTGTAAAGCCCTAATCAAACGAGAACGCAAGTCATCGCAAGTTGGCAGTCACGCTATCTCAGCCAGCTGCTCTGAATAATTTCCGAAAACATCATGTAAAGTGACAAAGTTAAAACTTGTTTAAAACATTCATGAAACCTTTTTTTTGTTAGTTTGGGTGTTCGAACGACCGCCACAGAAATTCGTGACTGCCAACTTGCGATAACTTGCGTTCTGGTTTGATTAGGGCTTAAGAAAGGAAAGGACGTGAGATTAAAAATAACAGCAACAACGACCGAGAGAGTATAGCAACCGGCTACCATCATCATCAACAACAACGACAACACAGTAGCACTAACATATTCAAGATCTCCACCACACATGACAGTCACAACAACTATATAAACCGTACCTTGCACCGCCTGTTACGCTGGACAACCTCACATTAAATGCTTTTGGATAAGACGACGATGAGGCTGAAGCTAGCGTTAGGTGAATCACAATTTTATCGGATTGTTTCTGCGTAAAAAAAGAAAACCAACCAACAAACATGAAAAGAAAGTAGGAACGACTAGACGAGAAACAACAATACCACTAACGCTAACAACAATACTACCATTACCAGCATTACCACCACCATCACCACCACCAAAAATATCAACATCACCGCCAATACCACCAATAATACCACCACCATTACCAGCATCACCACCACCAACACTAACAGTACCAACACCAACAATACCACCATCAATGCTAACGCTAACGCTAACGCTAACGCTAACGCTAACGTTAACACTGACACTGACACCGACACCGACACCGACACCGACACCGACACCGACACCGACACCGACACCGACACCGACACTGACACTGACACTGACACTGACACTGACACTGACACTGACACTGACACTAACAGTACCAACACCAGCATCACCACCACCACCAATACCAACAATACCACCACCATCAACACTACTAACAACGCCACCACTAACTATCAACCACCACTACCACTACCACTACCACTACCACTACCACTACCACTACCACTACCACAATCACTACCAGCACCACCATAACCAGCACCGCCATCACCACCACCGACAAGTCTTGTAGGTTCAAATTATTCACTTATATACCCTAGTTGCGCATGTAGTCATTCGTTCAGTAGTTATCAGACTTGCCTTTCCAGCATCAAACACCAACGTTCCCTTAGCTATGTTGTAATCCTTTTCCTCAATTGCTCGACTTATCACCAACTTGCCGTCAGTATATTGTTCAAGAAGCATTGTAGTCCTATATGATACAGTTACTTTCCCATGGGTGCCCTGTGCTCGAGTAACAGTCAGGCTTACAGTACGCGTGGTTGTTACGTCGACTGGAACATTCCTAATTCAGCAAAGACAGTTCAGAAATAGAATAAAAAAAATAAAATTATATCCTAAGTTTTATTTTAAGACAAGAATACAGTTAAGTAGACTTGGCAATACCTACGTACCTTACGAAGATCTGACTAGGTCTTGGTACTTGGTATTGAACTGTACTGCTATGTATTGGACTGCACTGGACTGCACTGGACTGCACTGGACTGCACTGCACTGCACTGCACTGCACTGCACTGCACTGCACTCGATTAGATTCGACTGGGCTGGGCTGGATGGCCGTAGACCAGACTGCATTGGACTGTACTACCGAACTGGACTGGCCTGGACTGCAGTGGACTGCACTACTGAACTGAACTGGACTGGAGTGCAGTGAACTGGATTTGATTCGACTGGGCTGGACTAGACTTCATTGCAGTAAACTATACTGCACTGGACTGGGCTACTGGACTGACCTGCATTGTACTGCACTGCACTGCACTGGATTGCACTACACTGGACTGCGTTGCATTGCATTGCACTGGATTACACTGCACTGCATTGCATTGCACGAGACTGCAGCGAACTGTACTGCATGGGACTGTACTGCACAGGACTGTACTACCATTTTAGACTGTAACACACAAGCCTAAGTGTAGGATAAGTAAACTAGGGTTAATATACTAATATATAGTTATGTCCTATTGTCTAATCCAACTTGTAACTTATGATTATGGTGCAAACAATAATAACAAACCAAATATACCTTGACTCCTTGTCGAAGCTAATCAGTCCAGCAGGATCATCGCTGGCAAGTACTAATACGTCAACTACATTCTTTGCAGGGTCTATCGAAGCTTCACGAGTACCGACCAATGAAACCAGTTTCACCTGAAAATTGCTCTCTAACTCTGGTGTCTAAACATTAAAAAATTCAACATGAAAAAAACGAAAACACGCAAGAAAACAAAAAAAGTAATTTTCTTAATCTTGGCTTCATACGTTGTCTTGTTTTAGTTCTATAACCAGCGTTGAAGAACTTTGATTTGGAGCAAATGTAATAGTACCATTGGTTTCCAATAGATTACCATTAGAGTTCAAAGCTTGCCATTTAACCTAGACAGAATAACATCGTGAATACACATTTTTTCATATTTTTAAGAATCTATTTGTCAACTTAGGCCTAGATCTACTCACGTGATCTAATAAAAAAAGTATGTCAACCCTATTTTTAGCAATTCTATAGAAACCAAATTGTCCTAAAAAGGCTATAAAATTTCAAAATGATGGTTTTATATAAATAAAATTTATAATAAGGCTAAATGTAATTTAGGCAAGGTAAAAAAAGAGTCAATGCTATGTGATTTGATTTGTAGTCTAATGGAGCGGCAAACAAGAAATAGCCGTCAGGCCGAAGAGGAAACCACTGGGATATATTTTTATTATTTAAAAACATAAAAAAGATACTAGAAACCTGCACAAAGTACGGATGGTCAAAATTAATGTGCCTAAAAACGCGTGTATATTACGTGAACTGTCTTTTTCTTACCTTAGCTGTTCCCAAACTTGGAGTGCGAGTTACTTTAATTTCTCCTACAAAAACATAGCACTCTAGAGTGAATTTGTGTTTTAATTAAGACTACTACATCAGTTGTATAAACCGTAATGTCAAAATCGTTTGGTTAAGAATACAA
>OZ036000.1:7189708-7209708 GCA_964035015.1 Corallium rubrum
GATGTAGACAGAATGCAGATATGAGATGCATGACATGAGATGAGACAGTGAGATGGAGTATAGTGAGACAGAGATGCATGAATGAGACCAAGACAGAGATGAATAATGAGACCAGGACAGAAGATGCATGAATGAAATTGAGACAGAGATGCTGAATGAGATTGAGACAGAGATGCTTGCTGAATGAGATGAGACAGAGATGCACAGATAGATTGGAACTAGAGATGCTGAATGGGGTGAATAGGATGCCTGGATGAGACCAGACCAGAGATGCGCAGATGGGGCCAGGATGAGAGATGTATGACATGAGATGAGACAGAGATGCTGAATGGACAGGACAGAGATGCTGGACAGGATGGGACAGAGATGCTGGATGAGACCAGAATGAAGATGCGCAGATGAGATGGGACAAGTGCTGAATGAGGACCAAGACAGAGATGCTCGAATGAGATGAGACCAGAGATGCAAAACCAAAACAATGAAAATGACAATGTGGACAAAACACATGAAAAGATGAAAAACCAAAACAAAAAATACATGAAACAAGACAAACCAAAACAAAAAAATACACAAACCAAAACCAAAACCAAACACAAAACCAAACCAAAACAAAAATACACAAACCAAACCAAACCAGGAAAACCAAACCAAACCAAACCAAACCAAACCAAACCAAACCAAACCAAACCAAACCAAACCAAACCAAACCAAACCAAACCAAACCAAACCAAACCAAACCAAACCAAACCAAACCAAACCAAACCAAACCAAACCAAAACAAAAACAAAAACAAAAACAAAACCAAAAGACAAAAACAAAAACAAAAACAAAACAAAACAAAAACAAAAACAAAAACAAAAACAAAAACAAAAACAAAAACAAAAACAAAAACAAAAACAAAAACAAAAACAAAAACAAAAACAAAAACAAAAACAAAAACAAAACAAAACAAAACAAAACAAAACAAACAAACAAACAAACAAAACAAAACAAAACAAAACAAAACAAAACAAAACAAAACAAAACAAAACAAAACAAAACAAAACAAAACAAAACAAACCAAACCAAACCAAACCAAACCAAACCAAACCAAACCAAAACAAACCAAACGAACGAACGAACGAACGAACGAACGAACAAATAAATAAATAAACCAGAAAACAAACAAACAAACAAACAAACAAACAAACAAACAAACAAACAAACAAACAAACAAACAAACAAACAAACAAACAAACAAACAAACAAACAAACAAACAAACAAACAAACAAACCAAACCAAACCAAACAATGAAATTTAGATCACAAAATCATGCATCAAATTTCACCAACTTACCTTAAAAGTGACTCTAGTGTTCAAAATAGTGTAGTCATCACCACTTTGGGCAGCCCTTGACGTTTCTCGTCGCTTCAAAACATTTTTAATCTCAGTTCTAACAGAACTTTCCCAAAGTTCTCCTCCACCAATTGTCCTAACTTGTACACCAACGTCCCCAAATGTCCCACCAGAACGAGAAATGACGATATCAACAACAGTGACATTCTCAAAAACAGTGACAGATGTGGTGGCAAACGACAGAATGCCGTGAGGACTGTCATCATCTTCTATGGTAATGGTGGAAGTTGTATTTATACCCAAGCGCGTATCAGCTTAACAAGAAAAAGAAATTTAAAATTATTATTTTTTAATAATTTTACTACATATAGTCTGTAAAACCCCATGATAAAAATTGAGCAATGATGTCTAAAGGGACTGGGTTGGCTTAATGAAATAAACTGAATGATTGGTTGGTTGGTTGGTTGGTTGGTTGATTGGTTGGTTGATTGGTTAATTGCATGGTTACTTCGGTTCGTTGATTAATTGACTGGATGGATGGATGGATGGATAAATGAATGGAATAAAAAGACAAAAGGATTAGGAAAGTAGAAAGAAAGAATAGAAGGAAGGAAGGGAGGAAGGAAAGGAAGGAAGAAAGGAAAGGAAGGAAGAAAGGAAAGGAAGGAAGAAAGGAAGAAAGGAAGAAAGGAAGAAAGGAAGAAAGGAAGAAAGGAAGAAAGGAAGAAAGGAAGAAAGGAAGAAAGGAAGGAAAGGAAGAAAGGAAGAAAGGAAGAAAGGAAGAAAGAAAGAAAGAAAGAAAGAAAGAAAGAAAGAAAGAAAGAAAGAAAGAAAGAAAGAAAGAAAGAAAGAAAGAAAGAAAGAAAGAAAGAAAGAAAGAAAGAAAGAAAGAAAGGAGGGAAAGAGGGAGGGAGGGAGGGAGGGAGGGAGGGAGGGAAGGAAGGAAGGAAGGAAGGAAGGAAGGAAGGAAGGAAGGAAGGAAGGAACGAAGGAACGAACGAAGGAAGGAAGGAAGGAAGGAAGGAAGGAAGGAAGGAAGGAAGGAAGGAAGGAAGGAAGGAAGGAAGGAAGGAAGGAAGGGAAGGAAGGAAAAATTAAAATGAAAGTACGAACGAAGATGGATGAATGTCTGGATGAAGTGAATGAGTGGATGGATGGATGGATGGATGGATGGATGGATGGATGGATGGATGGATGGATGGATGGATGGAAAAACGGACAAATAGATAAATTGACTAATCTGTGGCGGAAACATGAAAAATGTTTTCATTTCGTATAAAAAAGCTATATAATAAATATAAGATCTTAATTACCTCCACTAACACCTGTAATGTGCACAGTAAAGGTCTCATCGAGTTCAGGCGTGGTATCATTTATAATTTCAACATTGATATTCTTCTTATATTCTCCCTGCGCCATAGAGAACTCAGAAGAGATTTCCCTATAGTCTTTGTTTGAGCTCGCTGAAGAAGAGTTCCTCGTCGAATACTTCACGTTAATAGGTCCAACACAGCTGAATAATCGGTAGACAGTAATTTGTGCCTGAAAATAGAACCGCCAATGTTTAAAGTGCAAATGAAACGAAAATTATGTCAGTCTTATTTGAAAGAACACTTAAAATGATAGAGTAACATATTTTGCAGTTTTTCGTTTCCTTGCTTCGTTCTTGAGATATTTCAGTTTGTTTGATATGCAAATTAAACATTTTGAAGTCATGACGTGTATAATGAGTTATTGAAAAAAGTTATATAACTTTGCTATTATCAAACCAAATTAATTCAAAGGAAGCATGTGGGTGTGTTTCGCCCAGAACACTAAACATGTAGATTTTCAGGTAATTATATTTGACAATATCAAAGATATATAACTTTTTTCGATAACTCATTATGCACGTCATGACGTCAAAATATTTAATTTGCATGTCAAACAAACTGAAATATCTCAAGAACGAAGCAAGGAAACGAAAAACTGCAAAAGATGTTACTCTATTCTTTCAAATAAGACTGACTTAATTTTCGCTTCATTTGCACTTTAAAGTTCAAATTTCATCTGTGAGAATTTTACATATTCGTAAACGTGGGGTTCTCCTGAGCAAAATTGCAATATATCTTGACACTCCAAAATTTCATTCAAATTTCATGGAAGTTTTTGCTGTCAAAGTTTGTAACTATGTGATTTGACATATACTTCTCAAATCATTAGTAATTCATTAGATAAAATCAAAGAAAATCAGTACCGGGATGGAGT
This sequence comes from Corallium rubrum, assembly GCA_964035015.1. Classification (NCBI taxonomy): domain Eukaryota; kingdom Metazoa; phylum Cnidaria; class Anthozoa; order Scleralcyonacea; family Coralliidae; genus Corallium; species Corallium rubrum. The sequence goes on from OZ036000.1 coordinate 7,193,292, forward strand.
TTAGATATGTGATCTGACACTTCAATAAATCAGGCCAACTTTCACCTCAAATCTCTCTTAAAATACTGATTCATTTGAGCATAGTCAATCGAAGTATGGTCTGGAAACTCAGCTAAAGTCTTTGGTCTATCTTTTTGTTCGCCTTTATGCATTTTTGTGCACGGTGCACGGTCACTGGACACATTGTATTCTAGAATAATGAACGAATTGTCCAATAGCAACGTTTCAGTTCAATCACTCAACCGTGCTATTTAAATATTAATAAACCTAAAAGAAAGGATGTGCATGGTGTAAGGTACGGTTCAACATAAAATCACAGCTCATTATAGGCGCTTTGAAGTTTGACTATGATTTGAGAAGCTATATCATACACTCGAAACGCCTCGGAGTGTGTTAAATAACCTCGTGAGTCCGCTTGAATATCTAAGGAAACAGGAAATTTCAAACTTGGAACGGCTGGATTGTGCGATTAAAGCTTCGTTGATTGAAGATTCAGAAAATTCATTTGGGGCGGCAAACGGCCAGGTAAAGACTTGTACCAGGCTTTATTTCTCGTCTTCTCGCTCACCCGCCTGCCTCGCCCCCACTTGCTTTTTAAAGGATACAGGGTAAAGGATAAAGGACTGGGGGCTAATCATCCTTACTTGCAGCCAGCGGCTGAATTGCGAAGGACGCAGATCAACGTGGCCGTGTCGAGGCATATCAAAGGCGCTCCAAGCAGCCGCCAACGACACAGTTCAGAACACGGATCACAGCTAAGATGTTAGGTGTCGATTTTATGGAGGGAGGAAAACCGGAGAACCTGGCGAAAAACCCTCGAAGCGCAGGAGAGATCAACTACAATTCTACTCACAAGAGTTCCAAGCTCGACAACGGGGTCATTCCCAAGCGGTCACCCATCCAAATACTAACCCCTTCTAACCGGGCTTAACTTTTTGGTGAGAGGCAGCGCGCTAACAGCACACGCCACCCGTGAATAGCGGAGGACCAGAATAATGCCAGATACTCGGCTTCGCCTTGGTTTTTCAACACACGTCTCCATGTTTGATATCAGATCAAACACTCCTTCTCATGTATGATATATTACTTACAGCTTCGGTTTCCTTGACGACAATATTTTGAGATGCCATGGCAACCACTATTACACCGCCAGGCTCAATGATGGCCGTTTGTCCAGCGGTGTCTATCCTTGATCCTCCATGGACATTGGCTGGAGTGGTAACACGTGATAAATAAACGGCATAGATGAGTTTTTGTTTTGGAACAAGAACGGGAGTGACCTTAACGAAAAATGTCAAAACACTCAAAATAAGGACAAATGTAATTTAGGTGGAGTTATTTAATGGCAGAATTGTCATGGTGGTAACCTCTTACTGCTTCTAATCTTTCCCCGAAGCCAGGATTGCACAATTGCTTGTAATATTGAGCACTTAGCTCATTGCTTACGGCTAGATAGCTTATATCTGGCATTTAAACAACGTTAACTGCAGAATATGCGTTGTTTGGAGGTAGGTGCCGTTGGTGACCAGGCTAGTCAGCAATCTAGCCCAGGCTAGTCAGCAATCTAGCCTTGTTAGCAAGCAAAGTAACTGTAAGCAATTGGGCCATGAGCAAATAGCCAGCAAACTAAGCAATAGCAATTAGGGTAATCAGAGAAGCAATAGGCGTTTGCCATGACAACTCTGCCAAGGCAGACCACCGGCACCAGTCACACTGACAAGTCAGTGGAATAACATATACGATCTATAGGATTCTATACTTCGTATCTAACACGGGTGGGGAAAGGGCGAAGGGGGAGCACAAGCTGAGCAAAGACGCTACTTGCAGCAAAGCAACAGACGCTCAATGAATCTCGAATGCGCGGGAAACCCCTTAACGTACGTGACGTTAGGGACTCCCCTAATAAGGGGAACCGCAGGCCAACTACATCAGCAGTTAACTTCGCTTAAATATATCCTATATTTAACCACATCTAAAAACGTTCCAACAAGGAAAGCAACACATGGTTTCTTACCTGGACACTAAACTCCGCATCTCTGTCATTTCCATCAAAACTGATACTCGATACTGAAGGTTGAACCAGTCCTTTAGTAAATCCCGAAAATTTATTAACAGGAAAGCCGCTGTCTATGAACACTGTGACGCTACCGTATAGACCATCACGTGACACAAAGACACTAGGTACTTGGTTTCCTAATAAAAGTAAAGATGGTATTAGGGCCGTTAAAGTGGGAGTCTTTTAGCAGGAGACCCACGCCTTCCTGTCCACACAGCGCACCACACACCACTACCGATATCATCACCAACCAACAACGACACAAACACCAACACCAACAACACCGTCACAAACACCGACACCACCACCACCACCACCACCACCAACAACAACAACAACACCGGCACCGACACAAACACCACCGACACAAACACAAACCCAGACAATGACGACAGAAACACCAACACACTGACACCGACAACACCACCACCACCGACAACGACACAAACACCACCGACACGAACACCGACATCACCATGCACCACCACCACCACCACCACCACCACCACCACCACCAACACCAACACCAACACCAACACCAACACCGACAACGACACAAAGACATCCAGCAGAATAAAATTAATAACATTGCCATGTCACAAAAACTCTAGGAATGAGGCTGAACATTACCTTGATTTACAGACAATGTAGTAGAGCCATCTTTAAATTTAACAACTGAATTAGCAGCTCGATCTGGCACGGCAATATTCTCAGTCTTATCACTTGAGATTAACGTTGGGGGATCGGTGGATACTACCAGAACGGAAAAATTATAATTGTAAATTAATTGTTGATAAATTATACATTAATTCTTTGAAAGTTTTCATGGCGATATTGTAGTATAAATAAGTTTTGTGGAAACACCACGTAAAATATTTCTTTGCTAAGCTTTCGGCCTGTCGACTCAGGCCTTCATCAGAGCAATGACAACAAGTTATTGGCTCACGTCATTTATAAACTAAGCAAATGATCAATTAAATCACGTAAGAATACAATGGCGTATCACGTTAGTTTTATTAATTAGGAAACACAATCAGGAATGTTCTCCGAATAGGGCACACCACGTGCTGTTTAATGGATGTCCTTCCTGAGAAATTGTGCTACTTCAGGCGAGTTGAGAGATTTCTTCCCGTTTCCCCGATGTAAACCAAGCCACACTCTCACTCAACAAATTGCAACAAATTGGCATTCCACCCGAATGTGGACAACAACCCGCATACCCGCGCATGACGCACGTACCTCCTGGCCCTTCATACGAAACTCCAGAAAGAGTTAAAGTGAAGTGAGAGCCTGGTGACAAGAAAGCGCTATTATCCAGAACAATAGATTGTGTTTTCTAGAAAAGAAACAAAAATTAAATGTGCGATTGTTGGGATCAGAGTGCGCCTTACTTACAATCGTAGAATAATTACATTGGAACACAATGCAGTCACGTGACTTCTAAGCGCGTGCTTTAGAGGGTATCTGTTAAAGTGTCTATGAAGTGAAAAATTCGTTGGCATTTTTGTTGTTTTATTGTACATAGGAGCATGGCAGGAGCACTCACTGAAAATTTCAAGAGAATCTGATGCGTAGTTTTCGCGCTATCAACTCTCAACATTTGCCGTGGATAGTTTATTTTGGGGGAATTTGGGCTTCTTGGTAACAATGCCTTATGACGTACGCAGATGGATCATAAAAAGTGAAATCTACTGTTCTTATGCAGTTGTCCATCTGCGTACGTTGTTACCGAAAGCCCAATTTTTCTCCAAGAACGAACTAGCCATGGCAAACTTTGAGAGTTAATAGCGCGAAAACTACACATCCGATTCTCTTGAAATTTTCAGTGAGTGCTCCTGCCATGCTTCTCTGTACAATAAAACAACAAAAATTCCAACAAATTTTTCATTCCATAGACACTTTAAGCAAGTGTTTTTACTGGTCGGACTTTAATTAGGTTACTGCAACATAAAAGTGAATTTGGTGGCGTCTTTGATCAGAGGTTCTCTCGTCGCTTTTGGCATTTGGGGAGGATGAGGGGGGAGTGGACGGCGTAAAACCTCTGAAGCACGGGTAGCGTGTGCTGTTAGGGCGCTGCCTCTCACCGCTGTAGTTAAGCCCAGTTGGACGGGGTTAGTACTTGGATGGGTGACCGTCTGGGAATAGCTCCGTTCTCGAACTTGAATTTCAAGTGAGTAGAGTTTAGTTGGTCTCTCCTGTGCTTCGAGGGTTTTTCGCAGGGTTCTGCGGTTTTCCTCCCTCCGTAAAATCAACACTTAGGTCTTAGTTTATGTCGTGCACTTTTAACATGAGCCTCTGGCTCGGATGATTGGGCGACCACATCCTGTGTTTACGACGTTAAATAAATCATTACTCATTACTCATTACTCATTACTAGGCCAGGTCTAAAATTTACCTCGTTTTCTCCATTTTGTATCGTGACATAACCGTTCAAAGAGCTGGGATAATTCTTGGAATACTTCAAGGTGTAATCTACTCGAATGTTTCCAAATCTACCACTAAGCCTCTCGATGGTAAAACTTAGAATTCGACTGAGATCGTCTTCCACCGTGATACGTTGAGCGTTGGAACGGAGACGGAATCTACCATGAGGGTTGTCGTTTGCACTAATGGTAAACATAACACAAGAAAATGTAAAGTATAAATAAAGAAGAAGTAATAACAACACAAACTACAGATAAGGATAATATAATGATGATGGTGGTGATGATGATAATGATAATGATGATGATGATGATGATGATGATGATGATGATGATGATGATGATGATGATGATGATGACGATATGATAATGATGATGATGGCGATGACGACAATGAGAAAAATTATGATAATGATGATGATAGTAATGATGTCGATGATGATGATGATGATGATGATGATGATGATGATGATGATGATGAAGACGACATTGATGGTGATGACAATGATGACGATTATGATGACGATTATGATGACAATTATGACGATGATGATATGACGATGATGATGATGATGATGATGATGATGATAATGATTATGATGATGATAATGATGGTAATAATAATGATGATGATGATGATGATCACGATGACGATGAGACGATAACGGTGATGATGATGACGATGACGATAACAATGATGACGACGACAATGATGATATTGATAATGATCTTACCTTATTATAATTGTGGCGCTACTCGACGTCTTGTCAATATCTCCTCCACCACTAGCAGTCAGCAACGTCACTGTAAACTCTTCATTCAATTCTGGAATATCGTCGTTATTAACTGTAAGACTAATCTGTTTGCGTTCTTCGTCAGGAAGGAATATTAAGTTCCCGGCATTATTTACAAAATCGTCAACTGGTCCTCCAGAATTAGATATTGCCCACTTTACCTATAAAGAAATACATAAAAAAGGCAATCAAAATTAGCTTTACTACTCTAAGCTATACAAAGGTTGCATACTATTTCAATCCCCCTTCCTTCCTTCCCTCGTTCCTTTGTTCCCTCTCCCTCCCTAACTCACTCACTCACTCACTCACTCACTCACTCACTCACTCACTCACTCACTCCCTCACTCCCTCACTCCCTTCCTTCCTTCCCTCCCTTCCTTCCCTCCCTCCCTCCCTCCCCTTCCTCCCAGGGACCCACCCTTTCCCCCCTCCCTCCCCTTCCCTTCCCTTCCCTTCCCTTCCCTTCCCTTCCCTTCCCTTCCCTTCCCTTCCCTTCCCTTCCCTTCCCTTCCCTTCCCTTCCCTTCCCTTCCCTTCCCTTCCCTTCCCTTCCCTTCCCTTCCCGTCCCTTCCCTTCCCTTCCCTTCCCTTCCCTTCCCTTCCCTTCCCTTCCCTTCCCTTCCCTTCCCTTCCCTTCCCTTCCCTTCCCTTCCCTTCCCTTCCCTTCCCTTCCCTTCCCTTCCCTTCCCTTCCCCTTCCCTTCCCTTCCCTTCCCTTCCCTTCCCTTCCCTTCCCTTCCCTTCCCTTCCCTTCCCTTCCCTTCCCTTCCCTTCCCTTCCCTTCCCTTCCCTTCCCTTCCCTTCCCTTCCCTTCCCTTCCCTTCCCTTCCCTTCCCTTCCCTTCCCTTCCCTTCCCTTCCCTTCCCTTCCCTTCCCTTCCCTTCCCTTCCCTTCCCTTCCCTTCCCTTCCCTTCCCTTCCCTTCCCTTCCCTTCCCTTCCCTTCCCTTCCCTTCCCTTCCCTTCCCTTCCCTTCCCTTCCCTTCCCTTCCCTTCCCTTCCCTTCCCGTCCTTTCGTCCTTTCGTCCTTTCGTCCTTTCGTCCTTTCGTCCTTTCGTCCTTTCGTCCTTTCGTCCTTTCGTCCTTTCGTCCTTTCGTCCTTTCGTCCTTTCGTCCTTTCGTCCTTTCGTCCTTTCGTCCTTTCGTCCTTTCGTCCTTTCGTCCTTTCGTCCTTTCGTCCTTTCGTCCTTTCGTCCTTTCGTCCTTTCGTCCTTTCGTCCTTTCGTCCTTTCGTCCTTTCGTCCTTTCGTCCTTTCGTCCTTTCGTCCTTTCGTCCTTTCGTCCTTTCGTCCTTTCGTCCTTTCGTCCTTTCGTCCTTTCGTCCTTTCGTCCTTTCGTCCTTTCGTCCTCCTTTCTTCCTTTCTTCCTTTCTTCCTTTCTTCCTTTCTTCCTTTCTTCCTTTCTTCCTTTCTTCCTTTCTTCCTTTCTTCCTTTCTTCCTTTCTTCCTTTCTTCCTTTCTTCCTTTCTTCCTTTCTTCCTTTCTTCCTTTCTTCCTTTCTTCCTTTCTTCCTTTCTTCCTTTCTTCCTTTCTTCCTTTCTTCCTTTCTTCCTTTCTTCCTTTCTTCCTTTCTTCCTTTCTTCCTTTCTTCCTTTCTTCCTTTCTTCCTTTCTTCCTTTCTTCCTTTCTTCCTTTCTTCCTTTCTTCCTTTCTTCCTTTCTTCCTTTCTTCCTTTCTTCCTTTCTTCCTTTCTTCCTTTCTTCCTTTCTTCCTTTCTTCCTTTCTTCCTTTCTTCCTTTCTTCCTTTCTTCCTTTCTTCCTTTCTTCCTTTCTTCCTTTCTTCCTTTCTTCCTTTCTTCCTTTCTTCCTTTCTTCCTTTCTTCCTTTCGTCCTTTCGTCCTTTCGTCCTTTCGTCCTTTCGTCCTTTCGTCCTTTCGTCCTTTCGTCCTTTCGTCCTTTCGTCCGTCGTCCTTTCGTCCTTTCGTCCTTTCGTCCTTTCGTCCTTTCGTCCTTTCGTCCTTTCGTCCTTTCGTCCTTTCGTCCTTTCGTCCTTTCGTCCTTTCGTCCTTCGTCCTTTCGTCCTTCCGTCCTTCCGTCCTTCCGTCCTTCCGTCCTTCCGTCCTTCCGTCCTTCCGTCCTTCCGTCCTTCCGTCCTTCCGTCCTTCCGTCCTTCCGTCCTTTCGTCCTTTCGTCCTTTCGTCCTTTCGTCCTTTCGTCCTTTCGTCCTTTCGTCCTTTCGTCCTTTCGTCCTTTCGTCCTTTCTTCCTTTCTTCCTTTCTTCCTTTCTTCCTTTCTTCCTTTCTTCCTTTCTTCCTTTCTTCCTTTCTTCCTTTCTTCCTTTCTTCCTTTCTTCCTTTCTTCCTTTCTTCCTTTCTTCCTTTCTTCCTTTCTTCCTTTCTTCCTTTCTTCCTTTCTTCCTTTCTTCCTTTCTTCCTTTCTTCCTTTCTTCCTTTCTTCCTTTCTTCCTTTCTTCCTTTCTTCCTTTCTTCCTTTCTTCCTTTCTTCCTTTCTTCCTTTCTTCCTTTCTTCCTTTCTTCCTTTCTTCCTTTCTTCCTTTCTTCCTTTCTTCCTTTCTTCCTTTCTTCCTTTCTTCCTTTCTTCCTTTCTTCCTTTCTTCCTTTCTTCCTTTCGTCCTTTCGTCCTTTCGTCCTTTCGTCCTTTCGTCCTTTCGTCCTTTCGTCCTTTCGTCCTTTCGTCCTTTCGTCCTTTCGTCCTTTCGTCCTTTCGTCCGTCCGTCCGTCCGTCCGTCCTTCCGTCCTTCCGTCCTTCCGTCCTTCCGTCCTTCCGTCCTTCCGTCCTTCCGTCCTTCCGTCCTTCCGTCCTTTCTTCCTTTCTTCCTTTCTTCCTTTCTTCCTTTCTTCCTTTCTTCCTTTCGTCCTTTCGTCCTTTCGTCCTTTCGTCCTTTCGTCCTTTCGTCCTTTCGTCCTTTCTTCCTTTCTTCCTTTCTTCCTTTCTTCCTTTCTTCCTTTCTTCCTTTCTTCCTTTCTTCCTTTCTTCCTTTCTTCCTTTCTTCCTTTCTTCCTTTCTTCCTTTCTTCCTTTCTTCCTTTCTTCCTTTCCTCCTTTCCTCCTTTCCTCCTTTCCTCCTTTCCTCCTTTCGTCCTTTCGTCCTTTCGTCCTTTCGTCCTTTCGTCCTTTCGTCCTTTCGTCCTTTCGTCCTTTCGTCCTTTCGTCCTTTCGTCCTTTCGTCCTTTCGTCCTTTCGTCCTTTCGTCCTTTCGTCCTTTCGTCCTTTCGTCCTTTCGTCCTTTCGTCCTTTCGTCCTTTCGTCCTTTCGTCCTTTCGTCCTTTCGTCCTTTCGTCCTTTCGTCCTTTCGTCCTTTCGTCCTTTCGTCCTTTCGTCCTTTCGTCCTTTCTTCCTTTCTTTCCTTTCTTCCTTTCTTCCTTTCTTCCTTTCTTCCTTTCTTCCTTTCTTCCTTTCTTCCTTTCTTCCTTTCTTCCTTTCTTCCTTTCTTCCTTTCTTCCTTTCTTCCTTTCTTCCTTTCTTCCTTTCTTCCTTTCTTCCTTTCTTCCTTTCTTCCTTTCTTCCTTTCTTCCTTTCTTCCTTTCTTCCTTTCTTCCTTTCTTCCTTTCTTCCTTTCTTCCTTTCTTCCTTTCTTCCTTTCTTCCTTTCTTCCTTTCTTCCTTTCTTCCTTTCTTCCTTTCTTCCTTTCTTCCTTTCTTCCTTTCTTCCTTTCTTCCTTTCTTCCTTTCGTCCTTTCGTCCTTTCGTCCTTTCGTCCTTTCGTCCTTTCGTCCTTTCGTCCTTTCGTCCTTTCGTCCTTTCGTCCTTTCGTCCTTTCGTCCTTCCGTCCTTCCGTCCGTCCTTCCGTCCTTCCGTCCTTCCGTCCTTCCGTCCTTCCGTCCTTCCGTCCTTCCGTCCTTCCGTCCTTTCTTCCTTTCTTCCTTTCTTCCTTTCTTCCTTTCTTCCTTTCTTCCTTTCTTCCTTTCTTCCTTTCTTCCTTTCTTCCTTTCTTCCTTTCTTCCTTTCTTCCTTTCTTCCTTTCTTCCTTTCTTCCTTTCTTCCTTTCTTCCTTTCTTCCTTTCTTCCTTTCTTCCTTTCTTCCTTTCTTCCTTTCTTCCTTTCTTCCTTTCTTCCTTTCGTCCTTTCGTCCTTTCGTCCTTTCGTCCTTTCGTCCTTTCGTCCTTTCGTCCTTTCGTCCTTTCGTCCTTTCGTCCTTTCGTCCTTTCGTCCTTTCGTCCTTTCGTCCGTCCGTCCGTCCTTCCGTCCTTCCGTCCTTCCGTCCTTCCGTCCTTCCGTCCTTCCGTCCTTCCGTCCTTCCGTCCTTCCGTCCTTCCGTGTCCTTCCGTCCTTCCGTCCTTCCGTCCTTACGTCCTTTCTTCCTTTCTTCCTTTCTTCCTTTCTTCCTTTCTTCCTTTCTTCCTTTCGTCCTTTCGTCCTTTCGTCCTTTCGTCCTTTCGTCCTTTCGTCCTTTCGTCCTTTCTTCCTTTCTTCCTTTCTTCCTTTCTTCCTTTCTTCCTTTCTTCCTTTCTTCCTTTCTTCCTTTCTTCCTTTCTTCCTTTCTTCCTTTCTTCCTTTCTTCCTTTCTTCCTTTCTTCCTTTCTTCCTTTCCTCCTTTCCTCCTTTCCTCCTTTCCTCCTTTCCTCCTTTCGTCCTTTCGTCCTTTCGTCCTTTCGTCCTTTCGTCCTTTCGTCCTTTCGTCCTTTCGTCCTTTCGTCCTTTCGTCCTTTCGTCCTTTCGTCCTTTCGTCCTTTCGTCCTTTCGTCCTTTCGTCCTTTCGTCCTTTCGTCCTTTCGTCCTTTCGTCCTTTCGTCCTTTCGTCCTTTCGTCCTTTCGTCCTTTCGTCCTTTCGTCCTTTCGTCCTTTCGTCCTTTCGTCCTTTCGTCCTTTCGTCCTTTCGTCCTTTCTTCCTTTCTTCCTTTCTTCCTTTCTTCCTTTCTTCCTTTCTTCCTTTCTTCCTTTCTTCCTTTCTTCCTTTCTTCCTTTCTTCCTTTCTTCCTTTCTTCCTTTCTTCCTTTCTTCCTTTCTTCCTTTCTTCCTTTCTTCCTTTCTTCCTTTCTTCCTTTCTTCCTTTCTTCCTTTCTTCCTTTCTTCCTTTCTTCCTTTCTTCCTTTCTTCCTTTCTTCCTTTCTTCCTTTCTTCCTTTCTTCCTTTCTTCCTTTCTTCCTTTCTTCCTTTCTTCCTTTCTTCCTTTCTTCCTTTCTTCCTTTCTTCCTTTCTTCCTTTCTTCCTTTCTTCCTTTCGTCCTTTCGTCCTTTCGTCCTTTCGTCCTTTCGTCCTTTCGTCCTTTCGTCCTTTCGTCCTTTCGTCCTTTCGTCCTTTCGTCCTTCCGTCCTTCCGTCCGTCCTTCCGTCCTTCCGTCCTTCCGTCCTTCCGTCCTTCCGTCCTTCCGTCCTTCCGTCCTTCCGTCCTTCCGTCCTTTCTTCCTTTCTTCCTTTCTTCCTTTCTTCCTTTCTTCCTTTCTTCCTTTCTTCCTTTCTTCCTTTCTTCCTTTCTTCCTTTCTTCCTTTCTTCCTTTCTTCCTTTCTTCCTTTCTTCCTTTCTTCCTTTCTTCCTTTCTTCCTTTCTTCCTTTCTTCCTTTCTTCCTTTCTTCCTTTCTTCCTTTCTTCCTTTCTTCCTTTCTTCCTTTCTTCCTTTCTTCCTTTCTTCCTTCCTTTCTTTCTTTCTTTCTTTCTTTCTTTCTTTCTTTCTTTCCTTCCTTCCTTCCTTCCTTCCTTCCTTCCTTCCTTCCTTCCTTCCTTCCTTCCTTCCTTCCTTCCTTCCTTCCTTCCTTCCTTCCTTCCTTCCTTCCTTCCTTTACTGTTCCTTTCCTTTCCCTTGCCTTCGCATTATATATTCATTACGTTAGAAAGGACCCAATGTTATACCTCAACAGTTCCCTCTTGTCCTTCTTTTCGTTGCACCATTAACACCACAGGAACACCTCCCTCGCTGACCGTCTTGGTAGCGGGACCGCTAAACCCAAATAAACCATTTGGCATTCCATGTTTTAGAATAACCACAGTAACATTCGATGTGAGACTATCGATGGATGCATTTCCAGACACATCAGTAATAGATACGACAAAATGTTCTTCAACTTCTCTAGGTTCTTAATAAACAGAAATATAAACCAAGAAAATAAAGAAAATAAAAGCGTAATTCCTAAGAATTACTACGTCGGCTCTATAGTCAATCACGGTCATCAGTTCTCATTTTGAGAGCCCTGTTTATCATACTACAAGCGTTATCATAACCATTTCCGTTCGTTTCATGCCATTTACAAAAACAAACTCATGAAAAAAGCAGTCAAACGACTTTTTCCCTATCACAGTCTATGAAAGGTACGTTGTAAGATTTGGCGACTTTGCTGAACAGGAGAGTGCTAAAAGTCTGCAAACAGGCTTGGACTGGCATTGTGCTATTTTGCCTTGGAACAATGGACAGCCATTGTTCTACAATACTCAACCACTGTTCTACAATACTCAGTCATTGTTCTACAATACTCAGTCATTGTTCTACAATACCCAACCATTGTTCTACAATACTCAACCACTGTTCTACAATACTCAGCCATTGTTCTACAATACTCAGCCATTGTTCTACAATACTCAGCCATTGTTCTACAATACTCAGCCATTGCTCTACAATACTCAGCCATTGTTCTACAATACTCAACCACTGTTCTACAATACTCAGTCATTACTCTACAATACTCAGTCATTATTCTACAAAACTCAACCACTGTTCTACAATACTCAGTCATTGCTCTACAATACTCAGTCATTATTCTACAAAACTCAACCACTGTTCTACAATACTCAGCCATTGTTCTACAATACTCAGTCATTATTCTACAAAACTCAACCACTGTTCTACAATACTCAGTCGTTGTTCTACAATACTCAGCCATTATTCTACAATACTCAGTCATTATTCTACAATACTCAACCACTGTTCTACAATACTCAGTCATTGCTCTACAATACTCAGTCATTATTCTACAAAACTCAACCACTGTTCTACAATACTCAGTCGTTGTTCTACAATACTCAGCCATTGTTCTACAATACTCAGCCATTGCTCTACAATACTCAGCCATTGTTCTACAATACTCAACCACTGTTCTACAATACTCAGTCATTGTTCTACAATACCCAGCCATTGTTCTACAATACTCAACCACTGTTCTACAATACTCAGTCATTGTTCTACAATACCCAGCCATTATTCTACAAAACTCAACCACTGTTCTACAATACTCAGTCATTACTCTACAATACTCAACCATTGTTCTACAATATTCAGCCATTGTTCTACAATACCCAGCCATTGTTCTACAATACTCAACCACTGTTCTACAATACTCAGTCATTGTTCTACAATACTCAGCCATTGTTCTACAATACTCAGCCATTGTTCTACAATACTCAGCCATTATTCTACAATACTCAACCACTGTTCTACAATACTCAGTCATTACTCTACAATACTCAGTCATTACTCTACAATACTCAACCATTGTTCTACAATACTCAGTCATTGTTCTACAATACCCAGCCATTGTTCTACAATACTCAACCACTGTTCTACAATACTCAGTCATTGTTCTACAATACCCAGCCATTGTTCTACAATACTCAGTCATTACTCTACAATACTCAGTCATTATTCTACAAAACTCAACCACTGTTCTACAAAACTCAACCACTGTTCTACAATACTCAGTCGTTGTTCTACAATACCCAGTCATTGTTCTACAAAACTCAGTCATTGTTCTACAAAACTCAACCACTGTTCTACAATACTCAGTCATTGTTCTACAATACTCAGTCATTACTCTACAATACTCAACCATTGTTCTACAATACTCAGTCATTACTCTACAATACTCAGTCATTACTCTACAATACTCAGCCATTGTTCTACAATACTCAGTCATTATTCTACAAAACTCAACCATTGTTCTACAATACTCAGTCATTGTTCTACAATACTCAACCACTGTTCTACAATACTCAGTCATTGTTCTACAATACTCAGTCATTATTCTACAAAACTCAACCACTGTTCTACAATACTCAGTCATTGTTCTACAATACTCAGTCATTACTCTACAATACTCAACCATTGTTCTACAATACTCAGTCATTGTTCTACAATACTCAGCCATTGTTCTACAATACTCAACCACTGTTCTACAATACTCAGCCATTGTTCTACAATACCCAGTCATTGTTCTACAATACTCAGCCATTGTTCTACAATACTCAGCCATTGTTCTACAATACTCAGCCATTGTTCTACAATACTCAGCCATTGTTCTACAATACTCAGTCATTGTTCTACAATACTCAGCCATTGTTCTACAATACTCAGTCATTGTTCTACAATACTCAGCCATTGTTCTACAATACTCAGCCATTGTTCTACAATACTCAGCCATTGTTCTACAATACTCAGCCATTGTTCTACAATACTCAGCCATTGTTCTACAATACTCAGTCATTGTTCTACAATACTCAGTCATTACTCTACAATACTCAGCCATTGTTCTACAATACTCAGCCATTGTTCTACAATACTCAGCCATTGTTCTACAATACTCAGCCATTGTTCTACAATACTCAGCCATTGTTCTACAATACTCAGTCATTGTTCTACAATACTCAGCCATTGTTCTACAATACTCAGCCATTGTTCTACAATACTCAGCCATTGTTCTACAATACTCAGCCATTGTTCTACAATACTCAGCCATTGTTCTACAATACTCAGCCATTGTTCTACAATACTCAGCCATTGTTCTACAATACTCAGCCATTGTTCTACAATACTCAGCCATTGTTCTACAATACTCAGCCATTGTTCTACAATACTCAGTCATTACTCTACAATACTCAGTCATTACTCTACAATACTCAACCATTGTTCTACAATACTCAGTCATTACTCTACAATACTCAACCACTGTTCTACAATACTCAGCCATCGTTCTACAATACTCAGCCATTGTTCTACAATACTCAACCACTGTTCTACAATACTCAGTCATTGTTCTACAATACTCAGTCATTACTCTACAATACTCAGCCATTGTTCTACAATACCCAGCCATTACTCTACAATACTCAGTCATTGTTCTACAATACTCAGCCATTGTTCTACAATACTCAGTCATTGTTCTACAATACTCAGCCATTGTTCTACAATACTCAGCCATTGTTCTACAATACTCAGCCATTGTTCTACAATACTCAGCCATTGTTCTACAATACTCAGCCATTGTTCTACAATACTCAGCCATTGTTCTACAATACTCAGTCATTGTTCTACAATACCCAGTCATTGTTCTACAATACTCAGTCATTGTTCTACAATACTCAGCCATTGTTCTACAATACTCAGTCATTGTTCTACAATACTCAGTCATTGTTCTACAATACTCAGTCATTGTTCTACAATACTCAGTCATTGTTCTACAATACTCAGCCATTGTTCTACAATACTCAGTCATTGTTCTACAATACTCAGTCATTGTTCTACAATACTCAACCATTGTTCTACAATACTCAGTCATTACTCTACAATACTCAGTCATTACTCTACAATACTCAGTCATTACTCTACAATACTCAGTCATTACTCTACAATACTCAGTCATTGTTCTACAATACTCAGTCATTGTTCTACAATACTCAGTCATTGTTATACAATACTCAGTCATTGTTATACAATACTCAGTCATTGTTCTACGACAACGACAATTTGGCTATCGAAGCACTTTTAATACGCAGAAAATAACATTATAGAACTTAAAACATTTAACAATGTTGTACCTAGGAAAGGGAGAATTGACAACTCAAATTGTTTTGGTCCAAAATCGTCAACTTGAAAAGTCAGCTCCTTTGTTTCTGGAGAAACATCAATGGTGACAGCAGCAGGACTTGGAAATGTTTTAAAGACGCGAATCTTGACCTGAATATAAAACAACAAACGTCTGTTACATTACACCAAGCTCGCAAACGTACCACAAGCAGTACATATGTATACGTACGACTTATCATACTAACTACATCTCATAGGCGAACGCTACTGCTCAGTAACACACGACTATAAAATTTACAATCTAAGCCAAAGTAGCTCCCAATCTTAGCCTCCGAGCCTCAGTAGCTCAACAGGGACCCTAAGATGGACAACGGCGTCCTCCAAATAAAAGAATTCTAGTTGTGAAACAAAGGAGAATGAAAATTTGTAATCCCAAGAGTAATCCCAACACCGTCCTGGTCCTTTATACAACGCCACTTCGAACATTTTCACGTCTTCAGGACGACGTCAATGGCCAAAAGATGCGAACTGTCCCTTGACAGTGACTTCAGCACTAACACTACAATCATTTTAGCAGTACTGGGACGTTTGAAAAATCATTAAACTAACTTTAAATATCAAATATAATAGTCAGTAAACCGTGACGTTTTTCAGTCATAGAATTTTTGTTGCTTTTTAAGCGCCTCCGTCGCCGTCGTCCTCGTAGCATCTTAAGGTCCCTAATGACTAGAGTGTCTAACTGGTGATCCGAAGGTTGCATTTTTTGAGTCTCAGTAGCTCAAGAGTTAGAGTGCACTGCCTAATTGCAGGGGTGGTGCCAGAAGTTCCCCGACACAGGGGGTAAGGTCCCCGACAGGGGGGCTAGTAGGGGGGTCCGGTGGCATCCTCCCCCGGAAAATTTTCAAAAATATGAACGTCTAGAATAGCTTTTTCCATCTTCTCTGCGTAAAAGGGTTCCACGACGGGGGGGCTGTAGCCCCCCTGCCACCTCTGGCGCCACCCCTGCCTAATTGGTCATCAGAATGTAGCATGTTAGATCCCTGTCTGGAGATCAGAAGCATTTTTGAATATCCATTATCCAAGCTCGACGAACGTACACCAAACGTCTGTTACATTACACTAACGACATGTAGACGTACCACTGTGATTACCCCACATGTACACTAAATTACACACAATTTCACATTGCAATTATACCGAAGGTAATGTTGAGGAAGTGTGAGAAATGTTTACTAGGTTTTACGTTAGTCAAGTTCCGAAAAGGATATAACCTCATAAGATTATAATGTTTGTTACATAGTTAGTTACCACAATATTCTCACAACATCGTTAAAGTCCGTTTCAGCAACCGCAACTTTTGTTATTGCCAGGCAATTGCCGGCACAGTTAGATAAATAGAGAAAAACAAATTGTAGTAAATATGAAATGAACTCAGTTGTGGTTGATCATGACGTTCATAGAGA
>OZ036000.1:7214708-7319708 GCA_964035015.1 Corallium rubrum
CACCTATACCATATACACATTCGTAGACATAAACATAGACATATTCTTGGATATATTTTAGACACAGACATACAGACAGACGCAACTTACATTTTCAAACGTAAGAGTTCCATTAGCTGGGTAAACATCTGGGAAAGCACCAACACTAAGATTCCATTTAACATGAACCTCTCGGAAACTGCCTTGTAACCTAGCAACCGTCAGGTGGACTTCTCGACCCTCTTCCATCACTATACTACTGGGACCTGTGAATCTAGAATCCAAACATAGGTTATTATATTGTATTCATCTTCATCAACAAAACTCACCATTACCATAACCATCACCACCACCACCACTGTCATCACCATCACCATCATCATCACCATCACAATCACCACCACAATCACCACCACAATCACCATTACGATCACCACCATTATCATCACCATAAACACCAACACCACCGTCACCATCAACATCACCATTAGCGTCACCACTATCACTACCACTGTCAACACGAACCACCATCACCATCACCATCACCACAATCGCCATCACCACTACCACCACCACCACCACCGCCATCACGATCATTTGTAACTTACTCGAAGACACCATATGGTTGATCACTAGCTCGTATCTCAACCGTAACTTCCCGTTGCTTTCCCAACTTCGCTCCACCGATTGGCTGCGTCATCTCCACTCGGAAACGCTCGGCCACTTCCGCTTCGTTGTCATCCGTGACATTAATCTCAAGAACACGCAAGGTTTCATTGGGCTGAAAAATAATCTGACCCGTTGTAGGAAAATAGTCGTTATTATTCACTGGCTCTGGTACGAGTCGGTACTCAAAACCAACCCGGCCGTATGTTCCAGCGCTTCGTACAACGTGTAATAATAGTTCTCCTACGTTCTCATCAATTTTGAGTATCCCTGACCTAGGATCTAGAAGATTGCTAGTGTTGAAGTTCAGTTCTCCTCGTTTGTTGTCGTTTTCAGAGATGACTACTTTTGCTGTTTGACTGGAAGGACTTATTTGTGGAGAGTTTTCAGAAGGTAATGAATACGAGTGAAGAAGTCGAACAGCAGTTATGTTGACAAAAAATATTTCGTTTACTTCAGCATTGTCATCCTAAAATACGCAAAAAAAAACGTTAAAAAAGAAAGAAAGAAGAAAACTTTTTCTCACCTACTATACCTAGCTAAAAGAAGGAAGAATAGAAGAAGGTGGATATGAAGAAAGAAAGAAAGAAAGAAAGAAAGGAAGGAAGGAGGGAAGGACGGAAGGAAGGAAGGAAGGAAGGAAGGAAGGAAGGAAGGAAGGAAGGAAGGAAGGAAGGAAGGAAGGGAAGGGAAACGAAGGGAAGGGAAAGGAAGGAAGGGAAAGGAAGGAAGGGAAAGGAAGGAAGGGAAAGGAGGGAAGGGAAAGGAAGGAGGGAAGGGAAAGGAAGGAAGGAAGGGAAGGAAGGAAGGAAGGAAGGAAGGAAGGAAGGAAGGAAGGAAGGAAGGAAGGAAGGAAGGAAGGAAGGAACGAACGAACGAACGAACGAACGAACGAACGAACGAACGAACGAACGAACGAACGAACGAACGAACGAACGAACGAACGAACGAACGAACGAACGGAAAGAGGGAGAAAGGAAGGAAGGAAGGAACAAACGAAAAGACGAAAAAACAAATGAAGGAGTAGAAAGAAGAAAAAAACGTAACGAAGGAAGAGAGGCAAGAATATAAATTTCGGTAATATATTTTGATCACCATTACATATCTTAAAACGTCTTACGTGGATCACATTGACAACAATAGTTGTGATATTAACTCCATCAGCCATAACGATCACATCAGCCACTGGAATAAAATCTTGATAAGGGACAGCTGGCCTCTCGTTGGATGAACTACGCGATGTAGCTTTCACTGTTTCAAACGAAATTTCGATATCGCCAATATTCCCCTGCAGTCTCTCAACAACCAACTGTACCGTGCTATTGGTTGCCTCGGATTCCTGGGCAAGCACAACCGTTCGTTGCCATCCCACAATTCCATGCGGTTCGTCGTTTGCTTTGATCACGACAGTTGCCGTGTCTCTGGCTGTGTTGATGACAGCCCCTCGGTTCGGAATGTCAGAGCCATCCTTTTCCAAAGACGTTAAACTAAGTTTAATAGTAAATATCTTTTATAAGAGAAGGTACATGAATAAGAGGCGCTAGGAGATGATAAGGCTTGTTTGGCGATTATTAGTCGTGTTAAATTAGGTGATTATAAGGAATGTTAGGTGGTTATATGATTGTAAGGGATGTTAGGTCATTATAAGGGATGTTAGGTGATTATAAGAGTTGTTAGATGATTGTAAGGGATGTTAGGTGATTATAAGGGGTGTTAGGTGATAAAGGGTGTTAGGTTATTACCCTTATAACCTAAATATAAATAAGTTATAAATATCATATAATCTTCTCATATAATTTATAACTCCCATATAACTTAATTATCCTGTTATAATAACTTAATACTTCTTTCAATTCCCTGATATCTGTTGCCTCAATGCTCATATTCACTTAACACCCGTTATAATCATCTAACATTCCCTTTTAATCTTATTATAATCTTTTAATTATTAACTACTTAATAACCGAGAGTGAGGTCTTTATGGTAAAATATTAAACAGAGGTCTTGCTGTATTGACCAAGCGATAGCGAGGTTAATACGCTCAAGACCGAGGTTTAATGTTTTACCGTAAAGACCAAACGGTCGAGGTTATCAAGTAGTTTATTATATGGCACTTTTTATTTCAAAATCAATCTCGTATTTCTGGTCTTCGCTTCCTTTAACTTCGTCAAAACACCGAACTAGCGTTATTTTCTTGTGTTTCTTTCTCGTCTGGATACTAGAATTTACTTTTATAATGTTCATCGTCGTCTATTTCATCTATTTTCGCCGTTTTTTGGCAATAAAAAGTTACTTATTAGAATTTTTTGTTTGTTCCCAATCGTAGGGCATTAATCGTAGGGCATTAACAATTTTCATAATGCCCGCGGGCATTACAGCGCGTGATTTTACCGGAAGTAATCCGTGCCATATAATAAATTAAATTACTACATTTATTGATATTTGTGGCAAAATAAACTAAACAAACTAAACAAACTAAACTAAACAAACTAAACAAACTAAACTAAACTAAACTAAACTAAACTAAACTAAACTAACTAAACTAACTAACTAACTAACTAACTAACTAACTAACTAACTAACTAACTAACTAACTAACTAACTAACTAACTAACTAACTAACTAACTAACTAACTAACTAACTAACTAACTAAATAGATAAATAGATAAATAGATAAATAGATAAATAGATAAATAACAACAACAAGCCTTATATTTATAACGGTCGTTACTAACCTTACAACCAGAACTTCATTAACTTCTGGGACGTCATCCGCAACAATCGTAAGATTAATGGTTTTCCTCGTCTCACCCTCCTGAAAAATAACCTTCCCAGAGGTTGGAAATACGTCACCATCACCACGACGACCAGTAGCGTTCCCGGTACCATTCCACGCCACAATCACCTCACCATATCTTCCTTGCTCTCGTAATACTTCAAGGTAAACTTTGGAATCGCGTGTCCTTTCGTTCACAATCACAGACACTGAACTCGTTGCAAAACTAAGCCGACCATACGGATTACCGTTCGACAAAATATTTACTTCGAGGTTTTTGTCAGCACTGAGAATGGACCCTCCGGACGAGTTACTCAGAGAAATTAAGAAAGTCTCGTCAGGTTCTGAAACAGTGTCTTTGAAGACAGTTATAAAGACGCTCAATTCTGTGTCTCCATTTTCAAATATCAGTTGGCCACTCCTAAGTAATCATAAAATGTTGAAGTGAGTTATGTAGTTATAGCTACGTACAAAAAAGTCTGACTTCCTCTGCTTTCTTCCCTCCGCCATCAGAACAAAAAGAATGGCATGAATAAATAAATGAAGGAAGCAGAAGGAAGGAAGGAAGGAAGGAAAGGAAGGAAGGAAGGAAGGAAGGAAGGAAGGAAGGAAGGAAGGAAGGAAGGAAGGAAGGAAGGGAGGGAGGGAGGAAAGAAGGAAGGAAGGAAGGAAGGAAGGAAGGAAGGAAGGAAGGAAGGAAGGAAGGAAGGAAGGAAGGAAGGGAGGGAGCTAGCTAGGAAGGAAGGAAGGAAGGAAGGAAGGAAGGAAGGAAGGAAGGAAGGGAGGGAGGGAGGGAGGGAGGGAGGGAGGGAGGGAGGGAGGGAGGGAGGGAGGGAGGGAGGGAGGGAGGGAGGGAGGGAAGGGAGAAAGGGAGGGAGGGAGGGAGGGAGGAAGGAAGGAAGGAAGGAAGGAAGGAAGGAAGGAAGGAAGGAAGGAAGGAAGGAAGGAAGGAAGGAAGGAAGGAAGGAAGGAAGGAAGGAAGGAAGGAAGGAAGGAAGGAAGGAAGGAAGGAAGGAAGGAAAGAAAGAAAGAAGGGAAGGAAGGAAGGATTTAAACAAAAATTACCTAGGGATGAAGTCAGCTTGAGCTGCCATCATAACAGGTTGAAGAAGACGTGATCCAGATGCTCCTGCCATAGCAACAGCCAATAAGGAGACGTTATTCACCACTGGATCTTGCAATGTAATTGGCTGGACCTCAACAGCTCCAGAGTCAGTTATATTCTAAAGACAAGATGTGTATAAACTTTAATTCGGTTTCTCACAAAGGTGACATGGTCGATATTTTGTCACTTACCGTGTAAAATTGAAAGGCGGCTGCAAGACTGTACCATTTGAACAACTGTGAACTACCATCGAGTAACGTAACGGTCAGGAAAACTGCAAATAATTCAACATTAAGCATTTAGACTTGTTTCATCCATAAGAAAACATATTTTACATCCTCATCATCCTTATCACTATCACCATCATTACGACCATCATCATCATCATCACCACCACCACCATCATCATCACCACCACCACCATCACCCCCACCATCACCGTCATAATCACCACCACCATCATCACCACTACTACAATCATCATCACCACCACCACCACCATCACCACTACCACCATCGTCACCACCGCTACCATCACCCCCACCATCACCGTCATAATCACCACCACCATCATCATCATCACCACCACCACTATCATCATCACCACCACCGCCACCATCATCACCGTCATAATCACCACCACCATCATCACCACCATCACCACTACCACCACCATCACCACTACCACCATCACCACCACCGCTACCACCACCACCATCATCATCACCACCACCACCACCACCATCACCATCACCACCACCACCGCCACCATCATCAATACGAACCTTCTCCACTTATTGAAAATTCCTTTATAGCCTTGGCATTTGAAACACTTAGATCCTGATGTAGAATAAACGTTATGCCACTCCACTTATAAAGAGAAGGCGACGATCGCGAGTTGACAAATAGAAGAAAATGATCGCTGTCGATCTTGAAATACTCCACCCCAGTAGCACCATTAGTTGTAACCTCTTGTATAAGACCAAATCGCTCGTTTCTCCATTCAAAAATGACGGACTTGCTTTGGAAATTCTTGTTCACACTGTCGTAGAAACTAGAGATTGACAACATATCGAGACCATTGATAGTGAACAGGGTCAGACTAGAGGCACCACGACAGTTGAGACCAGAACCGTGTTGAACAAACTGACCACTGGACCACTTATAAACCTAAAAGTTAGGACTATATCAGCAATTGCTGGCCATTTTTCAATTATTTTATTCTGTGTGTCCTTTTCTTTTCTTTTTTTTTTTACAATATAATTTAATAGTATCAGCTAAATCTTTTTTTTTATCATATATCAAACGAACTTTACTCTTTCCCTTTAAAAAACTCTTTAGTGACTTTGTAATATTATATTTCGACATAATCTCCCTAGATGAGCTTTGCTCTTGGAGAAAATGTTTGTACTCTAAAATATGTTTAAATAAAAAAAAAAAAGTTTAGATAAAGAAACGGTGAAGCTAACTACCATGATCAATCGTGCTGCTTTAATTATATCATCGAGATATATGCCAGGTAATGGTGGTAGTATTGATGTGGGTAGTGATGGTGGGGGTAGTGATGTTGAAGGTAGTGATGATGGTAGTAGTGATAGTGATGGTAGTAATGGTGGAGGTAATGATTGTGGTGGTAGTGATGGTGGGGGTAGTGATGGTGGAGTGTGGTGGTAGTGATGGTAGTAGTAGTGATGGTGGTGGTAGTGATGGTAGTGGTGGTAGTGATGGTAGTAGTAGTGATGGTGGTGGTGGTAGTGATAGTGATGGTAGTAATGGTGGTAGAAGTGATGGTAATGGTAGTAACGATGGTGGTAGTAACGGGGGTGGTAGTAATGGTGGTGGTAGTGATGGCGGTAGTCATGGTGGTGGTAGTTATGGTAGTAGTGGTGGTAGTAATGGTAGTGGTAGTAATGGTGGTAGTAGTGACGGTGGTGATGGTGGTAGTAGTGATGGTGGTGATGTAGAAGTAGTGATGGTAGTAGTATTGATGGTAGTAGTATTGATGGTAGTAGTATTGATGGTAGTAGTATTGATGGTAGTAGTATTGATGGTAGTAGTCATGGTAGTAGTAATGGTGGTAGTAGTGACGGTGGTGATGGTGGTAGTAGTGATGGTAGTATTATTGATGGTGGTAGTATTATTGATGATGGTGGTAGTAGTAATGGTGGTAGTAGTGATCATGGTGGTAGTAGTAGTGATGATGGTAGTGTATGTACACTCATCCCCATCTTTGACAATCTTATTCATCTACTCACAACCGCTTGTCTCCACTGTCCCTCTCACCATTCCGTTCGTATTACCTGTGAGAGAATGGCAGTACTTCCAGTATTATCTTTCATGTTCGAGAAAATGAGATACGAACTGCTGCTTCCAGATGGCTTAAAGAATTCCACATCTGATGCAGCTCGAGTGAGAATGTTTTGATAAAAGCTCATAGAGCCATTTTGATGAAGCTTATAAATCGTTGAGCTAACTTCATAGTCCTTCTCTGAGCCCTGATTGGCAACAGCTATATAGTATTGGTCACTTATATTGAACGATTCCCACTGAACAGCATTATTTGTTTGGATTTCCTAGAACAAACAAACAAACAAACAAACAAACAAACAAACAAACAAACATGTATTAGCTTTATATCGAATTCCGTGGTGAATGAAATAATACCTGAACCCCACCCCCCCCCCCCCCCACCCCCCAAAAAACCCCAAAAAAAAACCCCAAAAAATCCCAAAAAAACAAACAAACAAACAAAAAACAAACAAAAACTCATTCTCGTGTAAAACCGTAGAGTGCTGCGTAGGCAGTGTTTTAGATAGAGCAAAGTAACAAAGATGGTAAACTGCCGAGATTTATTTTAATAACGAAATATTCAAACAACATATATTAGCTTTATATCAAATTCCATGGTGAATGAAATAATACCTGAAACCCCAAAACCAAACTAACTCATTCTCGTGTAATGCGTAGGCTGCGTAGGCAGTGTTTGGCATAGGCAAAGTGAAAATGAGGTAAACTGCGAGATTAGTTTTGATAAGGAAATGCAACGTCGAGCTTCTCGACTTATCTTAGGTCATGACGTTGATTATATATGTCTCCACAACAACGAGAAATAACTTGAAAACATTATCGTCTACAGTACGTCTTCCTGCACGTCAGCGCAAGCGGAGGCTGAGCGGTCTCAAAAGTGTATTCAACTCCTTAACAGGTATGTCTTGTAACTCTCTTGTTTCGTTTTGACTAACAGAATCGTCTAAAGTTGTTAACATCGCCTTTAGTTTTATTCACTGTGTTTTTAGACTGTTGTTCACAAATAAATTTTGTGAAAACGTCGTCTTCGTTTTCATGTTGTTGCTCAAGTGCTAGCGACATTGCTGACGTTGTTGCGAGGTTTGCCCGGCGTTTTAAAATGGCTTGCTTTTTTTCTCTAATGTACTCTGTCTCCGTAGCATTTAATATATCATCTTCGTCGGTTAGTTCCTCCGGATAATAGAATTGGCCGTCCATTTTTCGCTATTTCGTTTAATTTTGCTCACAAATTGTTCCGCTGTAGTTTGTTGTTTTTGTGCGGGTCCGTACACCGAGTCCGTACGGTAAAGTACGGACTCGCACGTTAGCCAATCAGCATTCAATACGCCAGTTCGGACTCGCAAGACATATAATAAAGTGTATTACGACAGATACTTACTGAAATATGAGTGTACACCCCTTGCCAATAATATAAAGATGAGCCAATGTACGCGTCAGCGTTATCATGGTTACCACTGATAGACATATTTGAAGTTCCAAGTAACAAGTACTGTTTGCCATAAGCAGAGAATGGATACCAAGTTTGAGCGCTTTGCGTCTTAAAGCTTTGAAAGATGCCAAATTTCATCACAGCTCCACTCGATCCATCAGCTGACAAGGACGTTGTATGGTAGTCTACTGTGACTCGACCATACGTGCCTTTGTGACGTAGCACTTTGATTTCGGTGAAGCCGACTGTCTCTTCTATACTCAGAATGTGAGGTGATACAGCAAAGCCAAACTCGCCATATGGTGCATCATTTTCACTCACTGTAAGCCATGCTTGGCTGGGAGACATCAAATCCCCACCACCTTCAAATAAAATAATAATGGCATTTCACATAAAGATATACATAAAAAACCCCAACTTAATTGAATGCACATCAAATTGACGCGTTCTGCATCGAGATATAAAACTTATTTCAATTCATAAACAGACAAAAAAAACAGACAAACAAACAAACAAACAGACATATAAATAAATAAATAAACAAACAAACAAACAAACAAACAAACAAACAAACAAACAAACAAACAAACAAACAAACAAACAAACAAACAAACAAACAAACAAACAAACAAACAAACGGACGGACGGACGGACGGACGGACGGACGGACAGACGGACAGACGGACAGACGGACAGACGGACAGACGGACAGACGGACAGACGGACAGACGGACAGACGGACAGACGGACAGACGGACAGACGGACAGACGGACAGACGGACAGACGGACAGACGGACAGACGGACAGACGGACAGACAGACGGACGGACGGACGGACGGACGGACGGACGGACGGACGGACAGACGGACAGACGGACAGACGGACAGACGGACAGACGGACAGACAGACAGACAGACAGACAGACAGACAGACAGACAGACAGACAGACAGACAGACAGACAGACAGACAGACAGACAGACAGAGACAGACAGACAGAGTGATAAAACACAATAAGCAATAAAACTCGCTGCTTATACCACTCGTTTCTGTTTCAATCTCAGCTGTCTAAGAACTCGAGACTTTTCCTAAGTATTTACAGTTTGCCTACATAAACTGAAAACTCAATTATTCCCAACAGCAAACTAAATAAATCTTTATTTAACTAACCTGCTAAAACTGAAAGCACAATCAAAAACCTTTCTTTCTTTTCCGGTGTCGTATCGACCACAGTCTCCACCTCAAACGATTTCCTCCTTTCTCCATCTTTGAACGTCACCGAGCCATTAACGAACCTAAAATCCATGCTCGCCGACTCATTAGCTATCGACCAACCAATAACCACCTCGCCGATAGTACCATTCTGACGAAGAACAGAGAAAGACGCCTTGGTTGTACCGACATGTCGGTTCCCAGGTTCATCCACAAACATATGTAACGAAGACTGATCGAACCTAAAGATTCCATTTCCAGCATCGTTCACGACTACAGTGACAATACATATGGGCTCCCTTCCCAATGTTGCACCTCCGAACGTCTTCTTTAAGCGAACCTCAAAGACTTCATCACCTTCTGGTATGTCGTCATCATAAATGAACACCGTTATGTTCTGTGTCCTCTGTCCGTTGACGAACTTTAGTGTATTTTCACCTCCAATAACCAGGTCTCCGTACACACTGAAATCTTTCTCGCTTATATTAAGCTTGTTAATGAAGTAACTCACTTCAATGTCGCCAAAGGTACCTTGGGATCTCAGAACTGTCACGTTGAAAACTGTAATGTTCTCAGGGACACGTACTCTGGGAAAGTTGAAATGAAGATATGAGCTCGAAAACGATTACAGTTTGATTCACAGTTTTCTGTCAGTGTGCAGTACTGCATATACTGTACTACATATACAGTACTACCTATACAGTACTATACCTATAGATTGTACTACTGTACCTATATATTGTACTACTTGTATTGTACTATCTAAATTGTACTACCTATATTGGTGGGTGGATATCAATCCCCTGAGATCGGTAAGAGGACAAAGACACAGCGGCCATATTGGTTGGTTGTCTTTTGAATCTCAGGGGATTGATTGCCCACCACCTATATCAGTACTACCTATTTTCATAGTCAATCGAGATATGGTTTGGAAACTCGGCAAACTTCAAAGCGTCTATACTGAGCTGGGATTTTATGTTGAACCGTACCTTACACCTATTTGCTATTGGACAATCCGTTCATTATACTAAAATACAATGTGTTCAGTGACCGTGCACCGTGCACAAAAATGCATAAAGGCAAACAAAAAGATAGATAAAAGACTTTGGCTGAGTTTCCAGACCATATCTCGATGGACTACGCTATTTTGCACTACTGAATTATATTGTACCACTGACCTATATTTCACTACAGACCTTCACTACACACCTATATTGTTTTACCTATGTTGTGCTGCCTATAAATTGTGTTACCGACTGTAAATTGTAAATAAATAGAGAGAAAAAACCTACAAACCAACCTGGAAGGAGAAAATACTAAAATGCCATGGGTTCCATCATTTTCTTCAATCTTTACTTCTGACGTGAGATATCTCCCAAGGCGAGGTGAAGTAAAGGTTTCATTATTCACAGATTGCGATGAAGAATGAACAAGCTCAACACGTGTTATATTTACGAGAAAAACCTCATCGAGCTCGGCCAGGCTGTCATCGACGATGTGAATCGGGATTTCGCCAACACTAACACCATTTCCGATAGCTATAGAGCTGTTCTCAACATCAACGTCTTCACCAGGGATAGCAAGTCTTTCATCTGAGGTCAAATGGTGTACGCTATTGTTCAGGATGGTAAAATAAAGACGGACTGTGCCTGAAATAAACATAATAAATGTCATTAAGAGTTGTTATGTCGCTAGGTAGCTTCACGTACTGCTGAATAAACGAACAGCAGTGTTTCATCAGGTTTAACTCTTTCACCGCCAAAGTCGACCAAAGTTGACTTTTATTATTTTACTCTGTCTAACACCCGACGATATGAATTTACTCGTCAAGGGGAGAACTATAGCAGCGAAAGGGTTAAGGACAATTACATGAGGCGAATTGAGCCGACTTGTCGTAGTCATCGTACTGTGGATTTAAAACTTGCATAAACTAAATTTTCAAAGAAGAATGGATTTAGTTTAGATGTAAACAAATCCTAACGGTGCTTCAAATCTTCTCTTGCGGCCGAGGAAAGACTTTCGTAACACGAACTACTGGCCGGTTAGCCGGGCTCGTGTAAATAGTTCTTAAAACCACGAGTTCGGAGCCCAGGTGGTTCTTGACCTGATAAAACACGTGCTGCGAGTTTGTTGAGCGGCTTCAAAAACCAGTCCCTAGGGACTGTTTGTATATCTTTAAATGAAGTAATATTTCATAAACAAGTGCGAGTGTTTTACCAGGGTTTCCAAACACGCGAGAACAATTGAATTCACGAGGCTGTTCACCAAGCGATTTTAATAATTGTTCTCGAGAGTTTGTAAAACACGAAAGGCAATGAAAACACGAGGTCGGTACGGCCGAGTGGTTTTTGTTGTCTTGAGTGTTTTACAAACTCGAGAGAACAATTATAAAAATCGCGCGGTGAACAGTCGAGTGAATTCAATTGCTCTCAAGTTTTTGGAAACCCTGGTAAAACGCGAACCACGAGTTTATGAAATAACTTCTCAGTTGACAATAGTCTATTGTTGTAGAATTCCTAATTAGATGGCGTGCTATTATATAACCTAACTTAATTGGTTTCTGTGTTGAGTTTTGCATTTATAATTTAGAATTGTGGTAATAATGCAGTTTTCTTTGTTTTGACTGTTTTATAATTTAGAAATGTTGTAATGTACGCTTTTTATTGTTTAAAGCGTTTATTATCTAATTTCCTAATTATTAATTCAATTTTTCGTTTATTACCGGGGCTTCGCAACTCACGCACGTGACGAAATACGTGTTTTTGATTGGCTAATTAGCTCATGAATTTGAGAAGACAACTTATTAAGCATTAATTTCTTTTCTTTTTCTTTCCT
The DNA here is from genome assembly GCA_964035015.1 of Corallium rubrum. Taxonomy (NCBI): domain Eukaryota; kingdom Metazoa; phylum Cnidaria; class Anthozoa; order Scleralcyonacea; family Coralliidae; genus Corallium; species Corallium rubrum. The sequence goes on from OZ036000.1 coordinate 7,227,018, forward strand.
GAATTAACATGCGGTTTTTGAAAATATAAAAGTTAATCAATTGTTACGAATGTGTTAAATTCTTTATCATTTATTAACCATCTTATCTCATGACTCTTCTGCAATGAAATCATTTTGTTTTTTATTTAACTTACCGAGAAAGAAACTTTATTATAAGAGTTAGAAATCAAAATACTCATTAGTATGCAATAAACACTGTGATAAGTGAGTGGTTATCACACTATATGGATACTAATCAGTTTGGATAAAAAAATTAACGCGTTTGTTAGAACAATGAAATATGGATATGTCGTGAGATAAGTGTATATAACATGTAAGAAATTGTTCATGATTTGGCGTGCTCCATCGAGTTGTAGAGCGTTTTCACTCACGTGATCGGTGGCCCATTGGGGTGGTAAAACAATATGAAATATTTGAATAAGAAAGAGCTAATTCCCATACCGTACACCAATATGGCCGCCATTTCATTGTTTTGGTACACCAATATGGCCGCCGTGACGTAAGATGAAAACGCTCTATTAATGCACGCGGGAAGTTGGGAGAGCACGCAAAATGCGTAAGAGTTGGTCGAAGCGATAGCCAATTTTTGAGTGCTTCCAACTTCCCAAGTGCATCCATAACTCAATGGAGCACGCCAAACCATGAGCACTTATTTTATAACATAGAATCAGACAAAAAACAACGGAAAACAATATCTATTTCGCTGATTAAACATGAGTTTCTCATTACGTTTGAAAATTGCCGTGCTCCATCGAGTTATGGAGTACGAACAATAGCCAATCAGAAACGGCGTTATATTTATTACATCTATGTTATAATTACATCTCATTGCCATTATAATTAGTTAAACTTTTAAAGATTCAAGTTTCAAAACGAACAAAATCAAAATTCAGTTGTCTAGTTTTCGTTAACGGCCTTACACACGAACAAATATTACTTTAAAATTTAAATTATATTAAAATTTAAATATTATATTCTAGTTTATTATTAGATAGAAATAACTCACCAATATTTCCGAAAAGTCTGGCCACAGAAAGTTTCAAGATGTTCTCATTTTCTCTTACAGTTACTCGTCTGGAACTTTGTTGAAATTCCAACACGCCGTGTGGTTCGTTACTCGCGGCAACTGTGACAGTTGCTGTTCCCATACGAGTGTTGATCTGAGCTGCGCCTGTCCATGAAACACCTGATGTTATGGGATTTCTAAGAATAACTTGAAATTGCTCATCTATTTCTGAAGTGTTGTCGGCTAATACCAGGGTCTTTATGAATGTCACGTTTTGGCCCTGAGAGAAATACCAGAAAGATGGTTTAGAATTTTTGAGCCTAGCTCTCAATGAATGAATGAATGAATGAATGAATGAATGAATGAATGAATGAATGAATGAATGAATGAATGAATGAATGAATGAATGAATGAATGAGTGAGTGAGTGAGTGAGTGAGTGAGTGAGTGAGTGAGTGAGTGAGTGAGTGAGTGAGTGAGTGAGTGAGTGAGTGAGTGAGTGAGTGAGTGAGTGAGTGAGTGAGTGAGTGAGTGAGTGAGTGAGTGAGTGAGTGAGTGAGTGAGTGAGTGAGTGAGTGAGTGAATGAGTGAATGAATGAATGAATGAATGAATGAATGAATGAATGAATGAATGAATGAATGAATGAATGAATGAATGAATGAATGAATGAGGGGGTGGAGGGATGGAGCGAAGGAGGGAAAAAGAATAACGAAATGGATAAAAAAGACTCAAATAAAACAAAAAAAGAATAAAAAATAGAAAAAAAATAAAGAGGAAAAGAATTAGATCAAAAAAGGAAAAAAAAGAGAAGGAAATGCTAGTACGGAATTACCTCATTAAATTGTACCGTTCCACTCGTCACATTAAAGTCTTTAGTAACATTTTCACCTTGAATAACCCAACCAACAGTCACAGTTCCTGCAGCAGGAGACGTCCGTATCACATTTAAAACAATAACCTGGCCTTCCTTCGCCACCACAGCTTGCGACGAGAGACTGAAACCTATTTTCCCCGCGACCACGTCATTTGCCAGTATCACTACAGTAACATTGTTACCAGTCCCTTGAGTCACTGACGCACCGCCAGTTGGGTTGACCAGTTTCACGACGATTGTCTCGTCTCGCTCAGGAATATCGTCACTATTAATACTTAGTGTAAGATCCTTTTGGTGATCTCCGTCTCTAAAAGAAAACGTCACGTCACTTCCTTTGAAGTCTTGTGATTCGCGGGCTGTGCTTTCGGAAGAAATGACCGCCTTGACGCCGACGTTGCCAGTATCACCTAGACAAACACAACAGTAAAGAGCATATTGTTATTTGAACTATTTTACTCAGAAAAAGTTCCTAGCTCCCAAGAAAGACACATCATATCACATCACATCCCATCCCATCCCATTACATCACATCACATCACATCACATCACATCACATCACATCACATCACATCACATCACATCACATCACATCACATCACATCACATCACATCACATCACATCACATCACATCACATCACATCACATCACATCACATCACATCACATCACATCACAACACATCACAACACAACACATCACATCACATCACATTTACGATTTTCGTACCTCCATATCTTTGTACTTTTAAGCTAACAGCTAATCCATCTGTTTCGTTTACAAAAATTCGACTTCTATTAAACTCAGCAAAGATTTTAAATAAACCATAAACATGATCATCATCTTCGATAGTAATATTCGTACTTGACTGAGCACCAATTCGTGGTCTCGAAGAAGTAACTGAGTTGATCAGTTCAACATGTTCCAGGACAATATTGAAGGATTTCGCAAGCTCCGGTATGTTGTCTCCAATTATTAGGATATCAACAGCAGACACATTAGTTCCATCCGCTATAGTGACGCTGGCATTGGCCACTGGGATGTAATCTTGGTATGCAATAGCGGCGTAAGATGACGTGCTTTGTAGAGTACTAGAGTGAAAATACGAAGCATTTAAGGTAGATTAATTCTTTGAACGTTTTCATGGCGATAAAGTAATATAAATAAGTTTTGTGGAAACACCACGTAAAGAAATATTTTACGTGGTGTTTCCACAAAACTTATTTATATTATTTAAGGTAAAGTTACACAAAAATGACAGAAACAATAATTAATGAGGTTTAAGTCAGTTTTGAAGCTTTATGGATATTTAGCATAAAATTGTGACCGTGATTGTACCATTGTACTAACCAGTATATTGACATAAGCCAGAGATAGTGTTGTTCAATGAATTAGTCAGTCAAACTTCAACCATGTATGAATGTATGTTACAAGTAATGCATACGTGCATCATTGGTTTGTTTGTTTGTTTGTTTGTTTGTTTGTTTGTTTGTTTGTTTGTTTGTTTGTTTGTTTGTTTGTTTGTTTGTTTGTTTGTTTGTTTGTTTGTTTGTTTGTTTGTTTGTTTGTTTGTTTGTTTGTTTGTTTGTTTGTTTGTTTGTTTGTTTGTTTGTTTGTTTGTTTGTTTGTTTGTTTGTTTGTTTGTTTGTTTGTTTGTTTGTTTGTTTGTTTGTTTGTTTGTTTGTTTGTTTGTTTGTTTGTTTGTTTGTTTGTTTGTTTGTTTGTTTGTTTGTTTGTTTGTTTGTTTGTTTGTTTGTTTGTTTGTTTGTTGTTTGAGTGGATGCTTAGTCACTCAGTCAAAAAAAACAAAAACAGATTGTGAGTCGGTTGGTTGGTTGGTTGGTTAGTTGGATAAATGGTTGGTTATTTGGTTGGTTAGTAGGTGGGTATGTACAATTTTGGACAAAACCTGTTGAGACAAACTAGGACGTCACGTTTTCTTCTACAATACCGCAAAATTTAGTCAAAGGAAAAGCTCCCCCCTTGACAATGTTGAATATTCGTGAGCTCACACTGCACAGTGGGCACAAAACCACATTGAAAGGTGGGGGAGAGGGGGAAGGGTGCCCAAATGTTGAGGCGATGTACAAATTTTACTATTTGAGAACAATTGTCTCAACAGTTTTGTCCAAGATTGTAGGTGGGTATGTATGTATGTAGGTAGGTAGGTAGGTAGGTAGGTAGGTAGGTAGGTAGGTAGGTAGGTAGGTAGGTAGGTAGGTAGGTAGGTAGGTAGGTAGGTAGGTTGGTAAGTACAAAACTTTATATCCCAAGCTATTTCACTCGCGTACCTGTAGTAAACGCGCAAATCCCCATGTGTCCCTCGCTTACGGACAATCGGTATGTGCGCAGTAGTATTTTGATCTTTTTCTTGCACGTTGTAAGTTTCTTGACCGAATTCAACCACTCCATGAGCTTCGTCATTTAACTGGATTGTCACATTAGCTATACGGCGATCAGGGTTTAACTCAGCTCTTCCTTCGGTGATATTTAACGAAATTAATAACACCTGCAAAAAAAGTAAAGAAAAACAGTATAAGGTATGGATCCCCGTCCGTCTGTCTATTCATCTGTCTCTTTGTCTGTCCACACGTCCGTCCGTCCGTCCACCTCCTGCCTGCCTGTCTGTCTGTCTGTCTGTCTGTCTGTCTGTCTGTCTGCCTGCCTGCCTGCCTGCCTGTCTGTCTGTCTGTCTGTCTGTCTGTCTGTCTGTCTGTCTGTCCGTCCGTCCGTCCGTCCGTCCGTCCGTCCGTCCGTCCGTCCGTCCGTCCGTCCGTCCGTCCGTCTGTCTGTCTGTCTGTCTGTCCTTTTGTTTGTTTGTTTGTTTGTTTGTTTGTTTGTTTGTTTGTTTGTTTGTTTGTTTGTTTGTTTGTTTGTTTGTTTGTTTGTTTGTTTGTTTGTTTGTTTGTTTGTTTGTTTGTTTGTTTGTTTGTTTGTTTGTTTGTTTGTTTGTTTGTTTGTTTGTTTGTTTGTTTGTTTGTTTGTTTGTTTGTCGGTCGGTCGGTCGGTCGGTCGGTCGGTCTGTCTGTCTGTCTGTCTGTCTGTCTGTCTGTCTGTCTGTCTGTCTGTCTGTCTGTCTGTCTGTCTGTCTGTCTGTCTGTCTGTCTGTCTGTCTGTCCGTCCATCCGTCTATCTGTTTGCCCGTCCGTCCGTCCGTCCGTCCGTCCGTCCGTCCGTCCGTCCGTCCGTCCGTCCGTCCGTCCGTCCGTCCGTCTGTCTGTCTGTCTGTCTGTCTGTCTGTCTGTCTGTCTGTCTGTCTGTCTGTCTGTCTGTCTGTCTGTCTGTCTGTCCATCAGTCTGTTTGTTTGTCTGTCTGTCCGTCTATATTATTCCAATCATTCATACCTCGTTAATCTCAGGCACAGTATCAGCCAAAATAACGATATCAAAACTTGTTTTGTTCTCCCCTGGACGAATAAGACTCCTTCCTTTGGTTTGCTGTACGTCGTTAGTCGCCAGTCTCCCGTGAAGAGTAACCCGCCACTCAAACCTTACCACACCAAGGGTACCGTAACCATAGTGACGAAGGACGTCGAGAGTTACACGTTTGTTATTGCTGGACGGCTCAGATACGATCTGATTCAACGACGGAACACTAAAACCTTTATAGAAATAACAAACAACAAACGATAATGGTAACAAATCCAAATACCACCGGCTAGGTTTGTCTGGGCTCCTTCTGTAATAACACTGATCATGAACCAACGAGGCAGGGTCCTTACTGGACCTTTAGGGAGAACAGTTTAGATATAACTGATAGGGTTATCCAGTATAAATAAAGTTACTTTAGTTTACTCTGGTTTCCTTCTGTAGCAACACTGGACCAACGAGAAATGGTCATTACTTGGACCAACAATGAATGGTACTTTACTGAACCTCTACAGAGAACAGTTTTGGTTATCCAGTATAAATAAAGTTACTCTACTTTACTCTGGTTTCCCCCTATGGTAACACTAAACCAATGAGGGATGGCCCTTACTGGGTCTTCGGGGAGAACAATTTAGATACGGCTGATAAGGTTATCCAGTATAACTAAAGCCAGGTTATTATATAGATGCGATTGTTTTTCTAGGAAATATACAGTGTCGTATTTTCCATATCCTCACTAGTGAAGATATCGTTGACGTCATTTAGAATTTTACCGCTTTTTACATTGAATCTATATAATAAAAAGAACATTACACGGTGGCTTGAAGACACGAGTTTTATCTTCTTGTTTTCCCCCACTCGAAGTTAAAATTCATATCTTCGCGCCGCCGCGTAATATCCTCTATTTCTAGCCAGGGACGTATGCGAAATGTCATCGGTTACGTTTTCGTAAGATTCCTACCTATCAACCCATACGGGTAATCACTTTCTTGGATGGTAACTGTACATTCTGAGGGAGATCCGAGAAGAATATTGCCATCTTGTCCTTTGGGCAACAGTCGTATGATGAAGGTCTCGCTGAATTCAGAAGCTGCGTCATTTATAATACACACTGGTACAGAAGCATTCGTCTGTCCATCACGTATGGTCACTGTGTTGGAGTTTACTGTGTAATCTTTCGCTGGTTGAGCTGTCACTGGGCTTACTTCAATATTGACAGTGATCTACAGAAGAAAAGATAAAAGTATGACAAAACAAAAAATCAGAAAACCTGTCATAAGGCAGAATACCAATGATGACGACGATAATGTTGATGATAATGATGATGATGATAATGATGATGATGATTATGATGATGATGATGATGATTATGATGATTATGATGATGATGTTGATAATGATGATGATGATAATAATGATGATAATAATGATGATGATGATGATGATGATGATGATAATGACGATAATGATTATGATGATGATAATGACGATGATGATCATGATGATGATAATGATGATGATAATGATGATGATGATAATGATGATAATGATTATGATGATTATGATGATGATAATGACGATGACGATTCTGATAATGTTGACGATGTCAATGATAATGATAATCATGATTAGGATAATGATAATGATGATGATGATGATTATGATAATGATGTACTATCGTTGCAGTCGGTATTTATAAACTATTTATTTCGCATGGTTTTTCGACATTTCTAAGCCGTACCTCACCAAACGTCCCAATGCTTCGTATCACACTCAGAAATGCTCCGACTGTATCCTCTGTCACAGTAATCGCTGAGGCTGAAAGCCGTATTATTCCACTGGCGTTATCATTCCGTAGAATTACAACTTGCGCCAATCTTTCTACTCCAATTCTTGGAGAACCATCTGCTTCTAATAAAATGAAAAAGTTGGTAGTAGTTTTAGTTCTAATTATAAAAATTCCAACTTCAATTGCATCTTCAATTCCAATTCCATTCCAATTCCAATTCTAATTCTAATTGCTTACCTGGTTGAATAACGGGATCTGATATTAATATGACTGACGTCAGATTTACAACAACAGTTTCATTGTCTTCTGGAATGACGTCATCAATTATTGTAACAACAACACTCCCCAATGTTTGATTTGGCTGAAAATCGACAAAACCGCTGACCGGACGATAATCCTGGTTCGCCGTCGCTCGTTGATACACAACATCCTTCACCAATACGGAATTTGGCACACTCGTATAGTACACGCGTGTTTTACCCATAGTTCCTTTTTGCCGCACGACGTTCAGAGTGATGTTTTTGTTAGTTTCTTCGGCAGAGAGGAGCACGGGATCGAAGACAAAAACACCGTGAGGATCATCATTGGCTAACACTGTTATGTTTGAGGTTATGCCACTGGATGCCAAGCGACCACTGGACACATTAGTGAGGCGCAGAAGAAAACTTTTTGACAATTCAGGAATCTGGAGAAAAGCACAATAAATGAAGAGAAGGACACATGGATGAATGAATAAACAAAGAATAGATTAATACTGGATAATAGATGGAAGGATGAATGAAGGGATGGAAAGGATGGCTGGGATAGATAGGGTGGCATGGAATGGATGGGATGGATGGCATAAATATGATGGATGGAATAGATGGGATAAATCAGATGAATGAGATGAATGAGAAAGATGGGATAGGTGGAATGGGTGGATGGATGATAGATGGATGAGTGGGTTGATTAATGAAAGAATGGAAGGAGGGGGAAAGAGGGAAGGAAAGAGCGAGGAAGGGAGGGACATACGGACGAGCGGACAAGAAAACGGGTGAACGCATCAGGAGTAAAGTAAGTAAATAAGTAATTAAATAAGTAAATTCGTAAACAAATATACAACTAGATATTAGGTAAGAAGATTAGGTAAGTGGTTAATAACCAGTTAAGTATAAGTAAGAAAGGTACTGTAAGTAGACAAGTATGAATAGCATGAATATTTAGATATGATCTTGCCCGTTGAAAGAACACATGGTTTAGTTAATCTTAAGTCCTCTGTTCTTCCTGTCACTCTTACTTACAGAAGCACTAGATCATCTAGTGGTAATGTAGTCAAATTTGTTACCCGTAAATGTAAAACTACCACCTACCAGAAGTACCAGAGATCCTTTTTTTATCAGAACTTGTCGAATTTGGAACGCTCTTGCAAATGAACTGAACCTTAGTACGGATAGTCTCAACTCATTTAAATTAGTTATGCTAAATTATTATTTTATATCACTGGAAACTAGTTACAACTGTGAAGACCCTCGTACGTTTAAACTATATGTCTAACATTTAATTCTGTCCGTAGTCTTAGCCGTCTGGCCCGTCCAATTTCTTGCTGTTGTTAGTATCTGTATCTGTAAATTATACATAGTTAGTTATACTTAGTATATATAGTTATATAGCTTTATCACATTCACTTATATCTCGGGCCCGCTGTAATTGGCTAATCGCTGTTGCGGATCCCCTGCCATCGTTACTAGCATTTAGTTTGTATTAACTAAGTAACTTTTCTACGTTGTTATCTGTACATAAACATTTTTTTATCTGGCAAAGCTAATAAAATAAAAATAAAATAAAATAAAATAAAATAAAATAAAATAAAATAAAATAAAATAAAATAAAATAAAATAAAATAAAATAAAATAAAATAAAATAAAATAAAATAAAATAAAATAAAATAAAATAAAATAAAATAAAATAAAATAAAATAAAATAAAATAAAATAAAATAAAATAAAATAAAATAAAATAAAATAAAATAAAATAAAATAAAATAAAATAAAATAAAATAAAATAAAATAAAATAAAATAAAGTAAAATAAGTATATCGATTATACTTCATACCATATCTTCTTTAACAGCAAACGATAATGAAGCTGTCCTTTGGTTAGCATTCATCAAAACCTCTCCACTGCTCTCCACTAAATTATCCCCCAATCCATCAACCTTCCAGTAAATCGTTATAGCTCCCAGACCTCCACCGCTCCTCTGTACTTGTAAGTTACCAGTCTGTCCTTCGCTTACGACTTTCGATAGTGAGGAGGATGTGAAATTAACCACACCAAACGCATCATCACTTGGCAGAATGACGACAACGGCAACGCCTCCAGGACCTATTTCAGCTGAAAAAAATCGGAGATTCAATTCAGTAAAGTAAAGCTAGTATGTTAGTATATATCTTTCAGCTTGAAGTTAGTGAACTTTTCTTAGTTCTTGTTGTACAAGTTGTTAAATTGCATATAACCCCAAATTTTTTATCATCTAAATACGTTCTACCTTTGGCAAATAGTTGAACAACGAAATATTTTTTTAGATTGGAGCAACCTTTATTGCTTTAATAGAGATTTTCGTTTTCAAAATGGTAATGAGATGACGCCAAAGTAGTCATCATTATCTATACAATCTTTATTTGCAGGAGTGACATGACTTAATTCTTCTATAGAGATCACCACCCCACCGGCTCCATTAATGGTGTTTGAACATGTTCCATATTGTATAAGTTTTTCCACAAAAATTCCCAGGTAGTTTATCTTGCCAAAAAGATAAAGAAAGCCAAATGCCTACATAGACGTCTCCCATTACCATACTAGAAATGCGAATAGCCAAAAAACATTGAAGAATAGCTCCAATCAAAAAAATATTTCACTGAACAACTGTTGCTCTATGTAGAACATTTTCAGATGATAAAAAGTTTGGGTTTATATGCACTTTAAACAACGAAAACTCTGAGCTCAGACGAGATTCGAACCCGTAGCCACCCAAATGCTAGCCTGACGCTCTAATCGTTGAACCACTGTTTTAAAAAATGTTATAATAAAACAGCTGAACAACTGACACACCACAATTGACGGTATCGAAAAAGACGGCGGCGGCACATTTAACCACAACGCTTTGCGACCTCAAATCCGCTGAAATAACAACTAAACATTGTTTATCATTTTTGAATTTGAATTTATTTGAATTTAATAAGTTCGTCAAAAAATATTTACATTCATGACAGGTGAAAGAAACAGGACACATGTCCCAATTGATATCATCCACCCTACATACAATATGTTATCACTAAAATATCAAAATAAATAAAATATATTACAATATAATCTTGTAAAACAGATTTCATGCATGTTCATGTAAATTCAGAGTTGAATTTCTTGAAGTAATAATCCTGCAGTTTTGTTTTAAAGGAAATTATAGTATCAATAGTCTTTAATAAACTCGGTAATTTATTCCATAGGGAAATTACACGATTAAAAAGAAGTGTTTCAAATAATCTTGTTTCACCATTTTCTCACAGTAGTTATTTGGATCAAAATTTCTAGTTCTGTATGCATGAACGGAAACTTTCTTAAAATACTTTAGGTTTTCTATATCTTCTATATCTGTATGGCCTTTCTGAAACTTGAATAGTAAGGTGAGATCTGCCATTTCTCTTCTATACTCAAGAGGTAAAAAGCCTAACTTTATTAGTCTTTCTTTGTAGTTCATATGTTCTGGATATCCTAAAATAAATTTAGTTGCACGTCGTTGAACATTTTCAAGCAGTGTTTTATTCTTGATGGTATACGGTGACCAGACTTCACTCGCGTATTCTAGGGATGATCTAACAATACAACAGTAGAGCAGTTTTCTTATTTCAACGTCTCTGTTTTCTTTGCAGAGACGGCGAATTAAGCCCAGTTTACGATTCGCTTTTAATGAAATTTCCTCTATATGTCTATTCCATGACAAAGTATTGGTGACTTTCAGACCGAGGTCAGAGATTTGATCCACTAAACTCAAAGTAGCTGAATTCAATTCATACTGACGTTCGACTTTGTTGACTTTCTTGGATATGTTTAAGACTTTACATTTCGAAGCGTTGAAATTCATCATCCAATCACTACTCCAACGATTTAATTCAGATAGATCAGATTGTAATTTGTTATGATCCGTCTCATCTTTCATAGTTCTGAATAATTTAGAGTCGTCAGCAAACAACGCTATTGGAGAGTGATTGATCGTATAGTTTGGCAAATCATTAATATAAGCTAAAAATAACAAGGGTCCAAGATTGGATCCCTGGGGTACTCCTGATGTTACAGCAAGCCACTCTGAACCACTACCACTCTTTGTCTCCTTCCATCCAAATAACTCTTTAGCCAGTTTATCAACTTGCCTTCTATTCCAAACAGTTTAAGTTTATCGATTAAATAGACATGTGATACTTTGTCGAAGGCTTTAGCTAGGTCTAGAAAGATAATATCTACCTCCAGACCTTTACTTCATGATTCTAGTATGTCTTGATAAACAACTAGGAGTTGAGTTGTTGTAGATCTTCCACTTCTGAAGCCATATTGTAGATGGTAGAATTGGGGAGATAGGAATGAAGAAAGATGATTGAAAACACATTTTTCAAAAACCTTGGAAAGGATACAGAGCAGCGAGATGGGACGGTAATTATTTGCTAACGTAGGATCATCTTGTTTATGAAGTGGAAACAAGTTAGCTGTTTTCCATTTTTCTGGAAAACAACTGTCATTTAAAGACTGATTGAATAACTTAGTTAGTGATGGACTAATTTCCAGGGCCACATTTTTTAGTAATCTTCCAGGGATACTGTCTGGGCCACTAGCTTTGTCAGGATCTATGTTTCTAAGAGCCTCATATACCTCAGTAATCGTCAATTCAAACTCAGATATACTATGGGGAGACTTCCATGTATTATCATGTGGCGAGTGTTCATCGTCGTCTTGGACAAAAACTGATTGAAAGTACTCATTAAGCAGGTTAGCTTTTTCCATGGGATCTGAAATAAGTGTCTGCCCATCTCGCAAAAAATTTGGGCTAGTTGACTTTTTAGTGATGGATTTGACATATTTCCAAAAGCGTTTTGGGTTATCACATAAATGAGTCTTTAGCTCTGATGCATGATCGCGTTTCTTTTTTCTCAAAGCAGCTTTTATTTCGCGACGTAACACTGTGAACTTAATCCTATCCGTAGGTTTTTGCGATCTAATTGCTTTTCGACGCTGTCTGTCCTTTTTCTTGATGAGATCCCGTAGTTCTGCATCTATCCAAGGGTGATCATTAAGTTTGCGAGAACTACACGTTGGTATATGTTGATCAACTGCTTGTAAAAACAGATCCACCCAGTTGCTAAGAGATTCGTCAATATCATTTTTAACAAAGCTTAGGTCCCATGGGATTATATTCAATGTTTGCTTGAGGCCATTCCAATCCGCGTTTTTGAAATTATATAATTTACGCTTGGTTGGACGGCTTTGTTTTGGGATTTTCAGATTAATTTCGAATTCAATAAGTTTATGATCAGTATTCATAATGCTATCGAAGCTAGCAATATTGTTAATCTTGTGAGGAATATTTGTTAATAGTAGATCTAGAATGTTGTGGCCCCGAGTAGGAAAATCAACAAGCTGCCAGAGAAAATTATCCTTTACTATCTTAGAAAAATAGGTGTGAGACTCGTCGGGTGTAGATGGTGATATTGATGACCAATCCATATGTGGCAAGTTGAAATCGCCTATGACAATAATACTCTCAAAATTTTGACGTCTGGCATTATTCAAAAAACATTTGAGCTGTTTCAAGTATTGAGTATTGGAGTTGGGTGGTCTATAAAAAACAGCCATTAATAGCTTCTGTCTTGATTTGGGTCTCAATTCACAGCAATATCATGCTAAGATGGATTAAGTAAGCATGCAAGAACTTCATTCTTACCAAGGTTGATCGTGTTAAAACCATATCTTCCAATAATTCTGCAAAAAACTATATCTACTGCACGCAAAGGATTGTAGTTAAATGTACAAGTCGCCATCTTTTTCGGTACGGTCAATTCATAAAGTGATTAATTATTTACCTCCATTGGTAGCTCCATATAGTTCCACACGAAATGTCTTGTTCAACTCAGGTTTGTCATTGTCAATGATGTTTATGTCAATGGAGACACTTTTTTCTCCTGGCAGAAAGGAAACCGTGCCAGCATCTTCGCGATAATCCACGTCAGCACGAGCTGTCATTGGCACAGTCTTCCACGAACATTGAATAGCACCTAAAGACAAGTATAATATGTTGATTAAATAATATCATGTCATGGGAAGAGTAGTTAACATTATTGTTATGGTAATAATAGACTGCTTGGGAAGAGGTTTAAAAGGCAAGTATCAGGCATTTGAAAGCCAGACAACTCTGGGTAGGTGGGGCTCAACAGCCATGGAAGGTAGCCCACCTTGCTCTGGGTTATGTAGAACGTTAAATTCAGCTAGACCTTCACTTGTATGTTGGTCAGGCTGTCCATGTTGGATTCACTGACTGAAACTTACAATGTAACTGGTGTTTCCTAGGCATGCTGATGGACTTTGACATAGAGCGAAACAGCCAACTTTTTTATATTAGAATGTGACCACATATCTCTCTACTGTTTATTGGATTTCCCCACCCTCATCCCTGGAAAAACTTAGCCTTAGTCCAATTTAGATAAAGTGTTTCTTGAGAATGATAAAATGTCCATTAAAAACATGTTTGAAAACATTTAAAATTTTGCTCAAATGTGCTGTCAGAATGCAGGAAATGCCATTTCAGAGATCCAAATTTCAAAAATCTTCCGGGGGAGCATGCCCCCGGACCCCCCTAGAAATATCGGCCCACTGCAACTTTGACTAAAGTATCAAAATTCCTAGATCCGCCCCTGAATACAACGACGAAGAAGATGAGAAAGAGGAAGCTTCACGAAACATCATCTAAAGACACTAATCACTCTAGGCGACCGCTCGTTTGAAGTGGCCGCACCTACGCTGTGGAATAGCCTCCCAGCAGAAATTCGTAATGCCAGTAATGTTGAAGTATTTAAAAAAATGCTCAAAACTTGTCTTTTTAGGAAAGAATTTTGCTCCATGATATCATAATTAGGAATTGAATACTATGTTATTTTTATTATCTATTAGATTTTATAGGATATATTGTAGTTAATAGTGTAATATTTAAGCCTTGTAATTAGTATATTATTATTATTATTATTATAATTAGTGTGATATCTTGTAATGCGCGTGTGAGCATCTCCCTATGTAACACGCGCAATATAAATATTAAATATTATTATTAAAGGTGGTAATAATGGTAGCAACGAAGACAATGAATATGACGATAATAATGCATGATAGTGTTGATGATGATAATGATGGATAATGGCGATGATGGTGGCAATAGTGGTAGTGGTAATGGTGCTAGTGGTCATAGAGATCATATAAATACTAGAGGGGGCATTGGCGGGAAAATTTGGTAACCACATGGGGGCCGCCATTACCTATGATATTTCAGTCAATTGGTTGGCAAATGTACCAGACCCAGTCCTTTGCCAACCAACGCGCCTAATGTTTGCCTCCAAAAAAATCCAAGATGGCGGCGTTCAATTGGTTACCCGCCGTTGACTGAAACTAAGATACGATGCCCCCTCTAGTATTTATATGATCTCTATGGTAGTGGTAGTGATGGTAACGATGGTGGTGATTATGGTGGTGGTAATGTGGTGGTGGTAATGTGATGGTGGTGATGGTGGTGATAATGATAATGATGGTGATGATAATCATGGTGATGGTAATGGTGATGGTAACGGTGGTGGTGATGGAGGTGGTGATGGTGATGACAATGATGGGGATGATGATCATGGTAATAGTAATAGTAATAGTGATGGTAATGGCGATAGTGATGGCAACGATGACGATAGTGACGACGACGATAATATACAATTATTGGATGAGGTTGAGCATGATATCAAGAATCATCAAGGCCGAGGTTTGTGTTATCTGCCGAAGCCGAAGGCTGAGGCGGATAACACAAACAGAGGCCTTGATAATTCTTGATATCATGCGATAACCGAATAATGGTTTTATTGAATAATGGTTTTATTATACAATTATAAATGTAAAAGCCTTTAGAAAGTTTTTTACAAAGTTAGGTAAAAATAGTAAATATTCATACCGTCTTCAGTTCGAGGTTCGCTAACTTTTTTCGCTTTCAAAGGACGGCCGCCATGTTTGTTTTGTTCAAACCGCTGGCCAGCGCGTCATAGCTACAGATAATTTTTGATATTTTGTAGGTGGCAAGACATCAAGAATTATCTGTAGGTTTTTAGCCAATCACAGTTGAGATTGTATCAGTATTGTATAATAATAATGGTATGATACCAAATCATACATACCGAGCGTTCCTTGTGCTCTGACAATATACAACTTTAGAACACCAGAACTCTCTCTGACTCCCACACGAAAAGCACCCGCTAATGGCACAACCCCACCACTTGTTGGTGGCGAACTAGAGAACTGCAGTAAGCCATACGGAGAATCATTTTCTTCAATGGTAACATTACACACAGACGATACAGCACTAATACTGGCACCACTAGTTGGCGTACTTTCCGTTTTACCATCATTTGAATGCGCTGAGACCAAACGTAAACTAAATCTTTCAAGTAATTCAGGTTTTTTGTCGTGATACACCAGAACTGTCAAAGTCTGAAAATATTTGGAATAAATAAAATTAAAAGTGAAATGCAGCGACAAAAACAATCTTGCTTTATCTTAAAGTGTCTATGAAATGAAAAATTGGCATTTTTGTTGTTTTATTGTACAGAGGAGCATGGCAGGAGCACTCACTCAAAATTTCAAGAGAATCTGATGCGTAGTTTTCGCGCTATTAACTCTCAAAGTTTGCCATGGCTAGTTCGTTCTTGGAGAAAAATTGGGCTTTCGGTAACAATGCTTATGACGTACGCAAATGGACAACTACGCATAAGAACAATAGATTTCACTATTAATGATGCATCTGCGTACGTCATAGAGCATTGTTACCAAGAAGCCCAAATTTCCCCAAAACAAACTACCCACGGCAAATTTTGAGAGTTGATCGATAGCGCGAAAACTACGCATCAGATTCTCATGAAATTTTCAGTGAGTGCTCCTGTCATGCTCCTCTGTACAATAAAACAACAAAAATGCCAACGTATTTTCCACTTCATAGACACTTTAAAATATATAACAAAATAAGATGACGAAGTTTTCTTAGAAAATTCGCTATAGTTCAAGAACTATATAAGCTTTTATAAACTTCGGAGATGTAATTCCGACGACAATAAAACATTTACCGATTTATTTTAAACAGTGAAGATTACTAAGTAAGACTCGACTATTTATTTGTATTCTTAAAAAAGGGCCATGAAAACTACAAAGGGGCCATCTTAGAAAGTTTAAAGATATTAATAATGCAGTTATACAGCAAGTACAAACCTTACAATTCAAGTAGTTTTTTTAAAACGAGTGACAGTCTCGTCGAATTACAGAGTAACAATAGTTTCCCCAACCTCGTCCCCAGGGCCATTTGTGGGGGCTGGGCCAAGATGGCGGCCAAAAACAAAATGGCGGGAACAAATGGCCCTGGCACAGGCTGCAAAAAATGAGTCATATTTTGACTCATTTTTGACTCGGCCCAGGCTTCACGAAGTTTATCGCGCCTAGTCAGGCTCAATTATTTTCTGAATATTTAGTTCAGCTTGACTGACCCAAACTGAAAACAATCAAAACATCATTTCCAAATACATTGTCAAATTATTAAAATAAATACACTTTTAATAAACATCTGTAAATGCTTATTATTTATCATTTGCTTCACCGTTGTACCAAATTCGCAAGAAACTGGATTGCCGTTGTCTGGCCGGGCCGCCTTGTTTTCGTAAGTTTTCGATGGATTCAATTCAGCGTTTTGAAAAACATTTAGGCTTCGTTTCGTCGAGAACTCTTGTTTGAAAAAAGGCTGCTTCTTAATGGCCAAACATGTAAATTTTGCCCTGTGGTGTACTTTCCTTTCGCAGCCAAAGTACTTTTTGACTTTGTTCACCAAGTCTTTCGTTCGCCCGATTTAGAAAACACACTGAATTGCCGTCCCATGGACTTCGTTGTATGGCAGCCAGGGCACAGAGACGACACGACCCATCATTACATATTCTTCCGACGTTTTCACGGGTGTTTCGCCAGCTTTCCTCACATTTTCATTCATTTCGAAGTTGTTTTTTAACAGCCAGCAATTCTGAATATAATTTGAGCCCAAAAAACAAATGCCCGCGACTTAGCCTGCCGCCCGCCTTGTTTCCACCAATCAGAATACCTAAAACATCCAAAGTTATCTCGGCCAATCAAATGTGGTGATAGCTCAGCCTGTGCCAGGGCCATTTGTTCTTGGCCGCCATCTTGTCCCAGCCCCCACAAATGGCCCTGGGGACGAGGTTGTAGTTTCCCGCTCTTTTTTGGTCGAGAGCTCGCGCAGGCGCAAAACGTCTGTCAGCGGTGTTCCTCGTCCCAGTCCTCAACTCAAATTATTAACAGCAAACCTTACTCACCTTTTCATCTTCCCCATCATGAAATACCAACGTACCAAACGGTTGGATAAAATCTTCATTTGCCCTCGAGCCATTCTCGTTTGTAACTTCCCAAACAACGGACACTTGACCATGAAGTCCGCGTGTTCTTTGCACTTGAAAACTAATATTCCTAACGGTTTCTTCATCGACAATTCTTGACAGGGACTGACTTGAACTAAACGCGAATAACCCATTGGCGTTGTCGCTTTTTCGAACTAAAGCAAAAAAAGGTTGAAAGCTAGCATAGATAAATGACATGGGATTCACAGTTTACTGTGACGAAGGGCTCAGCTAAAAACGTCAGTTTTTCGTTACTAAAGATCTCGGCAGTTCACAACTTTTTCATTTTGCTTTGTTCAAAACACTAACAACGCAGCACTCTATACGTTTTTATGACACGAAAACCTGCACAATTGTCCACAGCTGATTATACAATACCCTGGTTGCTATGCGTGTTTTCATTGGTTGTTGCCCATGATCTATTAGAAGACAGACACATGGACACGTCAGATCACGTCAGCTGACTTGCTTTTTTCCTTCTTCATGCCCCAAAATCCGACAAGAGTTTTCATAAAAAGCTTTTAAATTTTTGTATTGTACAAAACAAATTCCATTTTTTGTTGTCTGTTCAATTATAGATGCACAGAGGACGTCACAACGTGGTAAGAACATCAGTGACTCGACTGCGTCTCGTGGGCCACTTTTTTGTTCTTACCACGTTGTGACGTCATCTGTGCATAACGAGACCAGAAAGGCTCATTTAGATGCACATAAAAGAATATTTAAAAAGGTGGCTTTATGACTGTGGTCTATTGCTAACCCCGACCCGAGTCAGAAACCTGATTAACCTAGTCAGAAATCAATGGCAGAAAGGTTGAGACACTTCAATTGAAGGGCAATATTTTTTGCTTTAAATACACCCCCCCCCCCCCCCCCTTTATTAACGTTTACTGGGTCCCTTATTCTTTATTAATGAACAGGTAGGGGAAAGGAGGGATAACGGTCAGTCTTCCGTTGAAAAATCACTACGTTTCTTTGTTGTGTTTACACACCGTAGCGTAGTAACTATGTACGCTTAGCACTTCGGCTGCAAATCACTACGCTATGGTAAATTTACCGTAGCGTCATAGTGTAAACAGACGATTTTTTTTTGCTACGGAACGCTCACCCCAATCCGGACCACGACCGTACCGTACCGTATAGTGTAAACATGGTCTTAATTTATTACAAACGAAGTGTCCCAAGGTATTTTGTCACTTATTGTAGCTTAACTCTTTCTAAGCAATATCAGACATTCAAGCTAGTCATATATTTTAATGGCTAATTAACGCTTATATAAGAATATAAATTGGCGTCCGTGTTTATGAATACGGTGTATCCCCCGACCTACCTGTTATCGTCGCTCTTGAACTTCTTGGGGGAGCTATGTCGGCCCCACCACTACTGCTGACCAAAATCACAGCAAGCATTTTCTCGTCTTCAGCCAATAAGTCGTTCACCGTTGTTATGGCAACAACGTGTGACGTAACCGACGCCGGGTAGCTCAAGTATCCGTTGATAGGCTTGACATCAGAGACTGGGTTTGCAATGAATTTGATTTCACTAAAACACAAATATTAAATCCAACATTAAATACATTTAAGAAGTTATTATTGTTGTTGTTGCAGTTGCAGTTGTTGTTGTCGTTGATGCTGCTGCTGTTGTTCCTGTTGTTGCTCTTGTGGTTGTTGCTGCTGCTGTTGTTGAAGTTGTAGCTGTTGTTGTTGCTGTTGTTGTTGTTGTTGTTGTTGTTGTTGTTGTTGTTGTTGTTGTTGTTGTTGTTGTTGTTGTTGTTGTTGTTGTTGTTGTTGTTGTTGTTGTTGTTGTTGTTGCTGCTGCTGTTGTTGATGCTGCTGCTGTTGTTGTTGTTGTCCTGTTGTTGTTGATGCTGCTGCTGTTGCTTCAGTTGTTGCTGTTGTTGGTGGTATTGGTGGTGGTGGTGGTGGTATCTGTGCCGTTACTGTTGTTGCAGCTTATTATTTTAATAAAATAAGAAAAAACGAACAAACAAACAAACAAACAAACAAACAAACAAACAAACAAACAAACAAACAAACAAACAAACAAACAAACAAACAAACAAACAAACAAACAAACAAACAAACAAACAAACAAACAAACAAACAAACAAACAAACAAACAAACAAACAAACAAACAAACGGGCGCATTTTTAGAAGCTTGATATTTTCACACACAGAGAATAATGTAAGTCCCGTTTCATTTCGTGTAACCCAAGTTTGAATTCTTAAACACACCTTTCTTGAAGAATTTTTGTAAAAATTTTAACATCTTGAAGTATTCCTCGAAATTGATCTACGTTCGGTTTGGAAACTCCAAGGTACAAGTCTCCTTGATCATCAAGAATTTCAGTAAATTTCACGGAACTGTAAAGAAAACAAACATTTTCTACAATGCTGGATTGAATGAGGCGTAACGTAACGGTAAATAATCGTTGTTGATTAAGTTTAAGAAAGATGCTTACACTGACCACAATTTATTGATTTCTCTTCATGTCTCTAAAGCTCTGCGACTAAATTAATATTGCAACAGAGCAATTAAGCAAAATATACCTATTGGTCCCAATGTAATCACCGTCGTAGAAAAACTGAACACCAGTTTCGTTGTGAATTGTGACCATAACATTATGCCAGGAATCATCTAGTATTGTTGTATTGACGTTTGATGAAGCCTGGAAAAGTTAAAACACTACAGTTGAATACATAGGAAGGAAGGAAGGAAGGAAGGAAGGAAGGAAGGAAGGAAGGAAGGAAGGAAGGAAGGAAGGAAGGAAGGAAGGAAGGAAGGAAGGGAAGGAAGGAAGGAAGGAAGGAAGGAAGGAAGGAAGGAAGGAAGGAAGGAAGGACGGAAGGAAGGAAGGAAGGAAGGAAGGAAGGAAGGAAGGAAGGAAGGAAGGAAGGAAGGAAGGAAGGAAGGAAGGAAGGAAGGAAGGAAGGAAGGAAGGAAGGAAGGAAGGAAGGAAGGAAGGAAGGAAGGAAGGAAGGAAGGAAGGCAAAAACAAAGGAAGGAAGGAAGGAAGAAGGAAGGAAGGAAGGAAGGAAGGAAGGAAGGAAGGAAGGAAGGAAGGAAGGAAGGAAGGAAGGAAAGGACGAAGGAAGGAAGGATGAAGAAAGGAAGGAAGGAAAGAAAGAAGGAAGGAAGAAAAGAAGAAAAGAAGAAAAAGGAAGGAAAGGAGTGAAGGAAGGAGTAACTTTTACTCACAGTCATTTGTCCTTCTGTTGTCATTATTTCCACGGTAATCTTTGTGTTGGTGTCGATGCCAAGTTTGTAAAAAGACGTTGTGGACGTCGCGTCCTTAGCAAGAATGGTTCCGTAGTGACCAGGTAAAAGTCTAAGCCATGCACTACATAAACGCGAGAACACAAAAATTTAACAACTTAGTTAGTTAGTTAGTTAGTTAGTTAGTTAGTTAGTTAGTTAGTTAGTTAGTTAGTTAGTTAGTTAGTTAGTTAGTTAGTTAGTTAGTTAGTTAGTCAACCGCAGTCGGAGGTAGCAAGAAGTTTCCTCTTTCTTGGCTACTACCCTAAGGCAGGGGCGGGCGCCACTCCTATCTCAGAACAACTTAGATTTTACTTGTCAAACTCATTATTAGTTCACGCAAAATACACAATGCAAAAATCAGTTTTAAATAACCCTTCTCGTTCTTACTTTACAAATTAAAAAAATGTTCAATTCGTTTCTCCATAAAGGGACAATGCCTTCATGTCTGTACGGGACAATATACGACAAAATGGCAACATGTTTTACGTTTGTCTGGATACTCTACCTGACTGTAAACCCTTTGGCTGGAACTTTACCAAAGGCATTAACAACAGCGTAAGAATCTGAAACAAAAAAATAATTAACTACCACTCTTCAATTAAGTAACTGCAAGATATGAAAACACTATCTTGCGTTTATTATAGACTATTTTAGTTCACTTATGTTAATGTTTAATAAATATCAAGAGTTCATAGCTCATATCAAGAGTTCATAGCTCTTCATGCGATTTGTTGCGACTTGTTGTGATTTGTTGCGATTAGATGTGATTTGTTGTGATTTGTTGCGATTTGCTGTGATTTGTTGCGATTTGTTGTGCTTTGTTGCGATTTGTTGGGATTTGTTACGACTTGTTGGGATTTGTTGCGATTTGTTGTGATTTGTTGCGATTTGTTGCGATTTGTTGCGATTTGTTGTGATTTGTTGCGATTTGTTGTGATTTGTTGCGATTTGTGGCGATTTGTTGCGATTTGTTGTGATCTGTTGCGATTTGTTGTGATTTGTTGCGATTTGTTGTGATTTGTTGTGATTTGTTGCGATTTGTTGCGATTTGTTGTGATTTGTTGCGATTTGTTGCGATTTGTTGCGATTTGTTATGATTTGTTGCGACTTGTTGTGATTTGTTGCGATTAGATGTGATTTGTTGTGATTTGTTGTGATTTGTTGCGATTTGTTGTGATTTGTTGCGATTTGTTGTGATTTGTTGCGATTTATTGTGATTTGTTGCGATTTGATGTGATTTGTTGCTATGTGTTGCTCTGTGTTGCGATTTGTTGCGATTTGTTGCGATTTGTTGTGATTTGTTGCGATTTGTTGTGATTAGTTGCGATTTGTTGTGATTTGTTGCGATTTGTTGTGATTTCTTGCGATTTGTGATTTGTTACGATTTGTTGTGATTTGTTGCGATTTGTTGTGATTTGTTGCGATTTGTTGCGATTTGTTGCGATTTGTTGTGATTTGTTGCGATTTGTTGTGATTTGTTGCGATTTGTTGTGATTTGTTGCGATTTGTTGCGATTTGTTGCGATTTGTTGTGATTTGTTGCGACTTGTTGCGATTTCTTGTGATCTGTTGCGATTTGTTGTGATTTGTTGCGATTTGTTGTGATTTGTTGCGATTTGTTGCGATTTGTTGCGATTTGTTGCGATTTGTTGCGACTTGTTGTGATTTGTTGCGATTAGATGTGATTTGTTGTGATTTGTTGCGATTTGTTGTGATTTGTTGCGATTTGTTGTGATTTGTTGCGATTTGTTGCGATTTGTTGTGATTTGTTGCGATTTGTTGCGATTTGTTGCGATATGTTGTGATTTGTTGCGATTTGTTGTGATTTGTTGCGATTTGTTGTGATTTGTTGCAATTTGTTGCGATTTGTTGTGATTTGTTGCGATTTGTTGCGATTTGTTGTGATTTGTTGCGATTTGTTGTGCTTTGTTGCGATTTGTTGTGATTTGTTGCGATTTGTTGTGATTTGTTGCGATTTGTTGTGATTTGTTGCGATTTGTTGCGATTTATTGTGATTTGTTGTGATTTGTTGTGATTTGTTGCGATTTGTTGTGATATTTTACGATTTGTTGTGATTTGTTGCGATTTGTTGCGACTTGTTGTGATTTGTTGCGATTAGATGTGATTTGTTGTGATTTGTTGCGATTTGTTGTGATTTGTTGCGATTTGTTGTGATTTGTTGCGATTTGTTGGGATTTGTTGGGATTTGTTGGGATTTGTTGCGATTAGTTGCGATTTGTTGTGATTTGTTGCGATTTGTTGTGATTTGTTGTGATTTGTTGCGATTTGTTGCGATTTGTTGTGATTTGTTGTGATTTGTTGCGATTTGCTGCGATTTGTTGTGATTTATTGCGATTTGTTGTGATTTGTTGCGATTTGTTGTGATTTGTTGCGATTTGTTGTGTTTTGTTGCGATTTGTTGCGATTTGTTGTGATTGGTTGCGATTTGCTGTGATTTGTTGCGATTTGTTGTGATTTTTTACGATTTGTTGCGATTTGTTGCGATTTGTTGCGACTTGTTGTGATTTGTTGCGATTAGATGTGATTTGTTGTGATTTGTTGCGATTTGTTGCGATTTGTTGTGATTTGTTGGGATTTGTTGTGATTTGTTGCGATTTGTTGCGATTTGTTGTGATTTGTTGCGATTTGTTGCGATTTGTTGTGAATGGTTGCGATTTGTTGTGATTTGTTGCGATTTGTTGTGATTTGTTGCGATTTGTTGTGATTTGTTGCGATTTGTTGTGATTTGTTGCGATTTGTTGCGATTTGTTGCGATTTGTTGTGATTTGCTGCGATTTGTTGTGATTTGTTGCGATTTGTTGTGATTTGTTGCGATTTGTTGCGATTTGTTGCGATTTGTTGTGATCTGTTGCGATTTGTTGTGATTTGTTGCGATATGTTGTGATTTGTTGCGAATTGTTGCGATTTGTTGCGATTTGTTGCGATTTGTTGCGATTTGTTGTGATTCGTTGCGACTTGTTGTGATTTGTTGCGATTACATGTGATTTGTTGCGATTACATGTGATTTGTTGTGATTTGTTGCGATTTGTTGTGATTTGTTGTGATTTGTTGTGATTTGTTGCGATTTGTTGTGATTTGATGCGATTTGTTGTGATTTGTTGCGATTTGTTGCTATGTGTTGCGATTTGTTGCGATTTGTTGCGATTTGTTGCAATTTGTTGTGATTTGTTGCGATTTGTTGCGATTTGTTGCGATTTGTTGTGATTCGTTGCGACTTGTTTTGATTTGTTGCGATTACATGTGATTTGTTGTGATTTGTTGTGATTTGTTGCGATTTGTTGTGATTTGTTGCGATTTGTTGTCATTTCTTGTGATTTGTTGTCATTTGTTGCGATGTTGCGATTTGTTGCGATTTGTTGCGATTTGTTGTGATTTGTTGGGATTTGTTGTGATTTGTTGCGATTTGTTGTGATTTGTTGTGATTTGTTGTGATTTGTTGCGATTTGTTGCTATGTGTTGCGATTTGTTGCGATTTGTTGCGATTTGTTGCAATTTGTTGTGATTTGTTGCGATTTGTTGTGATTTTATACGATTTGTTGCGATTTGTTGTGATTTGTTGCGATTTGTTGCGATTTGTTGTGATTTGTTGCGATTTGTTGCGATTTGTTGCGATTTGTTGTGATTTGTTGCGATTTGTTGTGATTTGTTGCGATTTGTTGTGATTTGATGCGATTTGTCGCGATTTGTTGCGATTTGTTGTGATTTGTTGTGATTTGTTGCGATTTGTTGCGATTTGTTGCGATTTGTTGTGATTTGTTGCGATTTGTTGCGATTTGTTGTGATTTGTTGCGATTTGTTGTGATTTGTTGCGATTTGTTGCGATTTGTTGTGATTTGTTGCGATTTGTTGGGATTTGTTGTGATTTGTTGTGATTTGTTGCGATTTGTTGTGATTTGTTGCGATTTGTTGCGATTTGTTGTGATTTGTTGCGATTTGTTGCGATTTGTTGTGATTTGTTGCGATTTGTTGTGATTTGTTGCGATTTGTTGCGATTTGTTGTGATTTGTTGTGATTTGTTGCGATTTGTTGTGATTTGTTGCGATTTGTTGCTATTTGTTGTGATTTGTTGCGATTTGTTGCGATTTGTTGCGATTTGTTGTGATTTGTTGCGATTTGTTGTGATTTGTTGCGATTTGTTGCGATTTGTTGTGATTTGTTGTGATTTGTTGCGATTTCTTGCGATTTGTGATTTGTTACGATTTGTTGTGATTTGTTACGATTTGTTGTGATTTGTAGCGATTTGTTGTGATTTGTTGCGATTTGTTGCGATTTGTTGTGATTTGTTGTGATTGGTTGCGATTTGCTGTGATTTGTTGCGATTTGTTGTGATTTTTTACGATTTGTTGCGATTTGTTGTGATTTGCTGCGATTTGTTGTGATTTGTTGCGATTTGTTGCGATTTGTTGTGATTTGTTGTGATTTGTTGCGATTTCTTGCGATTTGTGATTTGTTACGATTTGTTGTGATTTGTTGCGATTTGTTGTGATTTGTAGCGATTTGTTGTGATTTGTTGCGATTTGTTGTGATTTGTTGTGATTGGTTGCGATTTGCTGTGATTTGTTGCGATTTGTTGTGATTTTTTACGATTTGTTGCGATTTGTTGCGATTTGTTGCGAATTGTTGTGATTTGTTGCGATTAGATGTGATTTGTTGCGATTTGTTGCGATTTGTTGCCATTTGTTGTGATTTGTTGCGATTTGTTGTGATTTGTTGCGATTTGTTGTGATTTGTTGCGATTTGTTGGGATTTGTTGCGATTTGTTGCGATTTGTTGTGATTTGTTGCGATTTGTTGTGATTTGTTGCGATTTCTTGCGATTTGTTGCGATTTGTTGTGATCTGTTGCGATTTGTTGTGATTTGTTGCGATATGTTGTGATTTGTTGCGATTTGTTGCGATTTGTTGCGATTTGTTGTGATTCGTTGCGACTTGTTGTGATTTGTTGCGATTACATGTGATTTGTTGCGATTACATGTGATTTGTTGTGATTTGTTGCGATTTGTTGTGATTTGTTGTGATTTGTTGTGATTTGTTGCGATTTGTTGTGATTTGTTGCGATTTGTTGTGATTTGTTGCGATTTGTTGCTATGTGTTGCGATTTGTTGCGATTTGTTGCGATTTCTTGCGATTTGTGATTTGTTACGATTTGTTGTGATTTGTTACGATTTGTTGTGATTTGTAGCGATTTGTTGTGATTTGTTGCGATTTGTTGCGATTTGTTGTGATTTGTTGTGATTGGTTGCGATTTGCTGTGATTTGTTGCGATTTGTTGTGATTTTTTACGATTTGTTGCGATTTGTTGCGATTTGTTGTGATTTGCTGCGATTTGTTGTGATTTGTTGCGATTTGTTGCGATTTGTTGTGATTTGTTGTGATTTGTTGCCATTTGTTGTGATTTGTTGCGATTTGTTGTGATTTGTTGCGATTTGTTGTGATTTGTTGCGATTTGTTGGGATTTGTTGCGATTTGTTGTGATTTGTAGCGATTTGTTGCGATTTGTTGTGATTTGTTGCGATTTGTTGTGATTTGTTGCGATTTGTTGCGATTTGTTGCGATTTGTTGTGATCTGTTGCGATTTGTTGTGATTTGTTGCGATATGTTGTGATTTGTTGCGATTTGTTGCGATTTGTTGCGATTTGTTGCGATTTGTTGCGATTTGTTGTGATTCGTTGCGACTTGTTGTGATTTGTTGCGATTACATGTGATTTGTTGCGATTACATGTGATTTGTTGTGATTTGTTGCGATTTGTTGTGATTTGTTGTGATTTGTTGTGATTTGTTGCGATTTGTTGTGATTTGTTGCGATTTGTTGTGATTTGTTGCGATTTGTTGCTATGTGTTGCGATTTGTTGCGATTTGTTGCGATTTGTTGCAATTTGTTGTGATTTGTTGCGATTTGTTGCGATTTGTTGCGATTTGTTGCGATTTGTTGCGATTTGTTGTGATTCGTTGCGACTTGTTTTGATTTGTTGCGATTACATGTGATTTGTTGTGATTTGTTGTGATTTGTTGTGATTTGTTGCGATTTGTTGTGATTTGTTGCGATTTGTTGTCATTTCTTGTGATTTGTTGTCATTTGTTGCGATGTTGCGATTTGTTGCGATTTGTTGCGATTTGTTGTGATTTGTTGTGATTTGTTGTGATTTGTTGCGATTTGTTGTGATTTGTTGTGATTTGTTGTGATTTGTTGCGATTTGTTGCTATGTGTTGCGATTTGTTGCGATTTGTTGCGATTTGTTGCAATTTGTTGTGATTTGTTGCGATTTGTTGTGATTTTATACGATTTGTTGCGATTTGTTGTGATTTGTTGCGATTTGTTGCGATTTGTTGTGATTTGTTGCGATTTGTTGCGATTTGTTGCGATTTGTTGTGATTTGTTGCGATTTGTTGTGATTTGTTGCGATTTGTTGTGATTTGTTGCGATTTGTCGCGATTTGTTGCGATTTGTTGTGATTTGTTGTGATTTGTTGCGATTTGTTGCGATTTGTTGCGATTTGTTGCGATTTGTTGTGATTTGTTGCGATTTGTTGCGATTTGTTGTGATTTGTTGCGATTTGTTGTGATTTGTTGCGATTTGTTGCGATTTGTTGTGATTTGTTGCGATTTGTTGGGATTTGTTGTGATTTGTTGTGATTTGTTGCGATTTGTTGTGATTTGTTGCGATTTGTTGCGATTTGTTGTGATTTGTTGCGATTTGTTGCGATTTGTGGTGATTTGTTGCGATTTGTTGCGATTTGTTGCGATTTGTTGTGATTTGTTGCGATTTGTTGCGATTTCTTGTGATCTGTTGCGATTTGTTGTGATTTGTTGCGATTTGTTGTGATTTGTTGCGATTTGTTGCGATTTGTTGCGATTTGTTGCGATTTGTTGCGATTTGTTGTGATTTGTTGCGATTAGATCTGATTTGTTGTGATTTGTTGCGATTTGTTGTGATTTGTTGCGATTTGTTGTGATTTGTTGCGATTTGTTGCGATTTGTTGCGATTTGTTGTGATTTGTTGCGATTTGTTGCGATTTGTTGCGATTTGTTGTGATTTGTTGCGATTTGTTGGGATTTGTTGCGATTTGTTGTGATTTGTTGCAATTTGTTGCGATTTGTTGTGATTTGTTGCGATTTGTTGCGATTTGTTGTGATTTGTTGCGATTTGTTGTGCTTTGTTGCGATTTGTTGTGATTTGTTGCGATTTGTTGTGATTTGTTGCGATTTGTTGTGATTTGTTGCGATTTGTTGCGATTTATTGTGATTTGTTGTGATTTGTTGTGATTTGTTGCGATTTGTTGTGATATTTTACGATTTGTTGTGATTTGTTGCGATTTGTTGCGACTTGTTGTGATTTGTTGCGATTAGATGTGATTTGTTGTGATTTGTTGCGATTTGTTGTGATTTGTTGCGATTTGTTGTGATTTGTTGCGATTTGTTGGGATTTGTTGGGATTTGTTGGGATTTGTTGCGATTAGTTGCGATTTGTTGTGATTTGTTGCGATTTGTTGTGATTTGTTGTGATTTGTTGCGATTTGTTGCGATTTGTTGTGATTTGTTGTGATTTGTTGCGATTTGCTGCGATTTGTTGTGATTTATTGCGATTTGTTGTGATTTGTTGCGATTTGTTGTGATTTGTTGCGATTTGTTGTGTTTTGTTGCGATTTGTTGCGATTTGTTGTGATTGGTTGCGATTTCCTGTGATTTGTTGCGATTTGTTGTGATTTTTTACGATTTGTTGCGATTTGTTGCGATTTGTTGCGACTTGTTGTGATTTGTTGCGATTTGTTGTGATTTGTAGCGATTTGTTGTGATTTGTTGCGATTTGTTGTGATTTGTTGTGATTGGTTGCGATTTGCTGTGATTTGTTGCGATTTGTTGTGATTTTTTACGATTTGTTGCGATTTGTTGTGATTTGTTGCCTTTGTTGCGATTTGTTGTGATTTGTTGCGATTTGTTGCGATTTGTTGCGATTTGTTGTGATTTGTTGCGATTTGTTGTGATTTGTTGCGATTTGTTGTGATTTGTTGCGATTTGTCGCGATTTGTTGCGATTTGTTGTGATTTGTTGTGATTTGTTGCGATTTGTTGCGATTTGTTGCGATTTGTTGCGATTTGTTGTGATTTGTTGCGATTTGTTGCGATTTGTTGTGATTTGTTGCGATTTGTTGCGATTTGTTGTGATTTGTTGTGATTTGTTGGGATTTGTTGTGATTTGTTGTGATTTGTTGCGATTTGTTGTGATTTGTTGCGATTTGTTGCGATTTGTTGTGATTTGTTGCGATCTGTTGCGATTTGTTGTGATTTGTTGCGATTTGTTGTGATTTGTTGCGATTTGTTGTGATTTGTTGCGATTTGTTGTGATTTGTTGCGATTTGTTGTGATTTGTTGCGATTTGTTGCTATTTGTTGTGATTTGTTGCGATTTGTTGCGATTTGTTGCGATTTGTTGTGATTTGTTGCGATTTGTTGTGATTTGTTGCGATTTGTTGCGATTTGTTGTGATTTGTTGTGATTTGTTGCGATTTCTTGCGATTTGTGATTTGTTACGATTTGTTGTGATTTGTTACGATTTGTTGTGATTTGTAGCGATTTGTTGTGATTTGTTGCGATTTGTTGCGATTTGTTGTGATTTGTTGTGATTGGTTGCGATTTGCTGTGATTTGTTGCGATTTGTTGTGATTTTTTACGATTTGTTGCGATTTGTTGCGATTTGTTGTGATTTGCTGCGATTTGTTGTGATTTGTTGCGATTTGTTGCGATTTGTTGTGATTTGTTGTGATTTGTTGCGATTTCTTGCGATTTGTGATTTGTTACGATTTGTTGTGATTTGTTGCGATTTGTTGTGATTTGTAGCGATTTGTTGTGATTTGTTGCGATTTGTTGTGATTTGTTGTGATTTGTTGTGATTTGTTGCGATTTGTTGTGATTTGTTGCGATTTGTTGTGATTTGTTGCGATTTGTTGCTATGTGTTGCGATTTGTTGCGATTTGTTGCAATTTGTTGTGATTTGTTGCGATTTGTTGCGATTTGTTGCGATTTGTTGCGATTTGTTGCGATTTGTTGCGATTTGTTGTGATTCGTTGCGACTTGTTTTGATTTGTTGCGATTACATGTGATTTGTTGTGATTTGTTGTGATTTGTTGTGATTTGTTGTGATTTGTTGCGATTTGTTGTGATTTGTTGCGATTTGTTGCGATTTGTTGTGATTTGTTGCGATTTGTTGCGATTTGTTGTGATTTGTTGCGATTTGTTGTGATTTGTTGCGATTTGTTGCGATTTGTTGTGATTTGTTGTGATTTGTTGCGATTTGTTGTGATTTGTTGCGATTTGTTGCTATTTGTTGTGATTTGTTGCGTTTTGTTGCGATTTGTTGCGATTTGTTGTGATTTGTTGCGATTTGTTGTGATTTGTTGCGATTTGTTGCGATTTGTTGTGATTTGTTGTGATTTGTTGCGATTTCTTGCGATTTGTGATTTGTTACGATTTGTTGTGATTTGTTACGATTTGTTGTGATTTGTAGCGATTTGTTGTGATTTGTTGCGATTTGTTGCGATTTGTTGTGATTTGTTGTGATTGGTTGCGATTTGCTGTGATTTGTTGCGATTTGTTGTGATTTTTTACGATTTGTTGCGATTTGTTGCGATTTGTTGTGATTTGCTGCGATTTGTTGTGATTTGTTGCGATTTGTTGCGATTTGTTGTGATTTGTTGTGATTTGTTGCGATTTCTTGCGATTTGTGATTTGTTACGATTTGTTGTGATTTGTTGCGATTTGTTGTGATTTGTTGTGATTTGTAGCGATTTGTTGTGATTTGTTGCGATTTGTTGTGATTTGTTGTGATTGGTTGCGATTTGCTGTGATTTGTTGCGATTTGTTGTGATTTTTTACGATTTGTTGCGATTTGTTGCGATTTGTTGCGAATTGTTGTGATTTGTTGCGATTAGATGTGATTTGTTGCGATTTGTTGCGATTTGTTGCCATTTGTTGTGATTTGTTGCGATTTGTTGTGATTTGTTGCGATTTGTTGTGATTTGTTGCGATTTGTTGCGATTTGTTGTGATTTGTTGTGATTTGTTGCGATTTCTTGCGATTTGTGATTTGTTACGATTTGTTGTGATTTGTTACGATTTGTTGTGATTTGTAGCGATTTGTTGTGATTTGTTGCGATTTGTTGCGATTTGTTGTGATTTGTTGTGATTGGTTGCGATTTGCTGTGATTTGTTGCGATTTGTTGTGATTTTTTACGATTTGTTGCGATTTGTTGCGATTTGTTGTGATTTGTTGCGATTTGTTGTGATTTGTTGCGATTTGTTGCGATTTGTTGTGATTTGTTGTGATTTGTTGCGATTTCTTGCGATTTGTGATTTGTTACGATTTGTTGTGATTTGTTGCGATTTGTTGTGATTTGTAGCGATTTGTTGTGATTTGTTGCGATTTGTTGTGATTTGTTGTGATTTGTTGTGATTTGTTGCGATTTGTTGTGATTTGTTGCGATTTGTTGTGATTTGTTGCGATTTGTTGCTATGTGTTGCGATTTGTTGCGATTTGTTGCGATTTGTTGCAATTTGTTGTGATTTGTTGCGATTTGTTGCGATTTGTTGCGATTTGTTGCGATTTGTTGCGATTTGTTGCGATTTGTTGTGATTCGTTGCGACTTGTTTTGATTTGTTGCGATTACATGTGATTTGTTGTGATTTGTTGTGATTTGTTGTGATTTGTTGTGATTTGTTGCGATTTGTTGTGATTTGTTGCGATTTGTTGCGATTTGTTGTGATTTGTTGCGATTTGTTGCGATTTGTTGTGATTTGTTGCGATTTGTTGTGATTTGTTGCGATTTGTTGCGATTTGTTGTGATTTGTTGTGATTTGTTGCGATTTGTTGTGATTTGTTGCGATTTGTTGCTATTTGTTGTGATTTGTTGCGATTTGTTG
Source organism: Corallium rubrum (assembly GCA_964035015.1). Taxonomy (NCBI): domain Eukaryota; kingdom Metazoa; phylum Cnidaria; class Anthozoa; order Scleralcyonacea; family Coralliidae; genus Corallium; species Corallium rubrum. The sequence goes on from OZ036000.1 coordinate 7,258,951, forward strand.
CGATTTGTTGCGATTTGTTGTGATTTGTTGCGATTTGTTGTGATTTGTTGCGATTTGTTGCGATTTGTTGTGATTTGTTGTGATTTGTTGCGATTTCTTGCGATTTGTGATTTGTTACGATTTGTTGTGATTTGTTACGATTTGTTGTGATTTGTAGCGATTTGTTGTGATTTGTTGCGATTTGTTGCGATTTGTTGTGATTTGTTGTGATTGGTTGCGATTTGCTGTGATTTGTTGCGATTTGTTGTGATTTTTTACGATTTGTTGCGATTTGTTGCGATTTGTTGTGATTTGCTGCGATTTGTTGTGATTTGTTGCGATTTGTTGCGATTTGTTGTGATTTGTTGAGATTTGTTGCGATTTCTTGCGATTTGTGATTTGTTACGATTTGTTGTGATTTGTTGCGATTTGTTGTGATTTGTTGTGATTTGTAGCGATTTGTTGTGATTTGTTGCGATTTGTTGTGATTTGTTGTGATTGGTTGCGATTTGCTGTGATTTGTTGCGATTTGTTGTGATTTTTTACGATTTGTTGCGATTTGTTGAGATTTGTTGCGAATTGTTGTGATTTGTTGCGATTAGATGTGATTTGTTGCGATTTGTTGCGATTTGTTGCGATTTGTTGTGATTTGTTGCGATTTGTTGTGATTTGTTGCGATTTGTTGTGATTTGTTGCGATTTGTTGGGATTTGTTGCGATTTGTTGTGATTTGTAGCGATTTGTTGCGATTTGTTGTGATTTGTTGCGATTTGTTGTGATTTGTTGCGATTTCTTGCGATTTGTTGCGATTTGTTGTGATCTGTTGCGATCTGTTGTGATTTGTTGCGATATGTTGTGATTTGTTGCGATTTGTTGCGCTTTGTTGCGATTTGTTGCGATTTGTTGTGATTCGTTGCGACTTGTTGTGATTTGTTGCGATTACATGTGATTTGTTGCGATTACATGTGATTTGTTGTGATTTGTTGCGATTTGTTGTGTTTTGTTGTGATTTGTTGTGATTTGTTGCGATTTGTTGTGATTTGTTGCGATTTGTTGTGATTTGTTGCGATTTGTTGCTATGTGTTGCGATTTGTTGCGATTTGTTGCGATTTGTTGCGATTTGTGATTTGTTACGATTTGTTGTGATTTGTTACGATTTGTTGTGATTTGTAGCGATTTGTTGTGATTTGTTGCGATTTGTTGCGATTTGTTGTGATTTGTTGTGATTGGTTGCGATTTGCTGTGATTTGTTGCGATTTGTTGTGATTTTTTACGATTTGTTGCGATTTGTTGCGATTTGTTGTGATTTGCTGCGATTTGTTGTGATTTGTTGCGATTTGTTGCGATTTGTTGTGATTTGTTGTGATTTGTTGCCATTTGTTGTGATTTGTTGCGATTTGTTGTGATTTGTTGCGATTTGTTGTGATTTGTTGCGATTTGTTGGGATTTGTTGCGATTTGTTGAGATTTGTAGCGATTTGTTGCGATTTGTTGTGATTTGTTGCGATTTGTTGTGATTTGTTGCGATTTGTTGCGATTTGTTGCGATTTGTTGTGATCTGTTGCGATTTGTTGTGATTTGTTGCGATATGTTGTGATTTGTTGCGATTTGTTGCGATTTGTTGCGATTTGTTGCGATTTGTTGTGATTCGTTGCGACTTGTTGTGATTTGTTGCGATTACATGTGATTTGTTGCGATTACATGTGATTTGTTGTGATTTGTTGCGATTTGTTGTGATTTGTTGTGATTTGTTGTGATTTGTTGCGATTTGTTGTGATTTGTTGCGATTTGTTGTGATTTGTTGCGATTTGTTGCTATGTGTTGCGATTTGTTGCGATTTGTTGCGATTTGTTGCAATTTGTTGTGATTTGTTGCGATTTGTTGCGATTTGTTGCGATTTGTTGCGATTTGTTGCGATTTGTTGTGATTCGTTGCGACTTGTTTTGATTTGTTGCGATTACATGTGATTTGTTGTGATTTGTTGTGATTTGTTGTGATTTGTTGCGATTTGTTGTGATTTGTTGCGATTTGTTGTCATTTCTTGTGATTTGTTGTCATTTGTTGCGATTTGTTGCGATTTGTTGCGATTTGTTGCGATTTGTTGTGATTTGTTGGGATTTGTTGTGATTTGTTGCGATTTGTTGTGATTTGTTGTGATTTGTTGTGATTTGTTGCGATTTGTTGCTATGTGTTGCGATTTGTTGCGATTTGTTGCGATTTGTTGCAATTTGTTGTGATTTGTTGCGATTTGTTGTGATTTTATACGATTTGTTGCGATTTGTTGTGATTTGTTGCGATTTGTTGCGATTTGTTGTGATTTGTTGCGATTTGTTGCGATTTGTTGCGATTTGTTGTGATTTGTTGCGATTTGTTGTGATTTGTTGCGATTTGTTGTGATTTGTTGCGATTTGTCGCGATTTGTTGCGATTTGTTGTGATTTGTTGTGATTTGTTGCGATTTGTTGCGATTTGTTGCGATTTGTTGTGATTTGTTGCGATTTGTTGCGATTTGTTGTGATTTGTTGCGATTTGTTGTGATTTGTTGCGATTTGTTGCGATTTGTTGTGATTTGTTGCGATTTGTTGGGATTTGTTGTGATTTGTTGCGATTTGTTGTGATTTGTTGCGATTTGTTGTGATTTGTTGCGATTTGTTGCGATTTGTTGTGATTTGTTGCGATTTGTTGTGATTTGTTGCGATTTGTTGCGATTTGTTGTGATTTGTTGTGATTTGTTGCGATTTGTTGTGATTTGTTGCGATTTGTTGCTATTTGTTGTGATTTGTTGCGATTTGTTGCGATTTGTTGCGATTTGTTGTGATTTGTTGCGATTTGTTGTGATTTGTTGCGATTTGTTGCGATTTGTTGTGATTTGTTGTGATTTGTTGCGATTTCTTGCGATTTGTGATTTGTTACGATTTGTTGTGATTTGTTACGATTTGTTGTGATTTGTAGCGATTTGTTGTGATTTGTTGCGATTTGTTGCGATTTGTTGTGATTTGTTGTGATTGGTTGCGATTTGCTGTGATTTGTTGCGATTTGTTGTGATTTTTTACGATTTGTTGCGATTTGTTGCGATTTGTTGTGATTTGCTGCGATTTGTTGTGATTTGTTGCGATTTGTTGCGATTTGTTGTGATTTGTTGTGATTTGTTGCGATTTCTTGCGATTTGTGATTTGTTACGATTTGTTGTGATTTGTTGCGATTTGTTGTGATTTGTAGCGATTTGTTGTGATTTGTTGCGATTTGTTGTGATTTGTTGGGATTGGTTGCGATTTGCTGTGATTTGTTGCGATTTGTTGTGATTTTTTACGATTTGTTGCGATTTGTTGCGATTTGTTGCGAATTGTTGTGATTTGTTGCGATTAGATGTGATTTGTTGCGATTTGTTGCGATTTGTTGCCATTTGTTGTGATTTGTTGCGATTTGTTGTGATTTGTTGCGATTTGTTGGGATTTGTTGCGATTTGTTGTGATTTGTAGCGATTTGTTGCGATTTGTTGTGATTTGTTGCGATTTGTTGTGATTTGTTGCGATTTGTTGCTATTTGTTGTGATTTGTAGCGATTTGTTGTGATTTGTTGCGATTTGTTGCGATTTGTTGTGATTTGTTGTGATTGGTTGCGATTTGCTGTGATTTGTTGCGATTTGTTGTGATTTTTTACGATTTGTTGCGATTTGTTGCGATTTGTTGTGATTTGTTGCGATTTGTTGTGATTTGTTGCGATTTGTTGCGATTTGTTGCTATTTGTTGTGATTTGTTGCGATTTGTTGCGATTTGTTGTGATTTGTTGCGATTTGTTGCGATTTGTTGTGATTTGTTGCGATTTGTTGCGATTTGTTGTGATTTGTTGCGATTTCTTGCGATTTGTTACGATTTGTTGTGATTTGTTGCGATTTGTTGTGATTTGTTGCGATTTGTTGCGATTTGTTGCGATTTGTTGCGATTTGTTGTGATTTGTTGCGATTTGTTGTGATTTGCTGCGATTTGTTGTGATTTGTTGCGAATTGTCGCGATTTGTTGCTATTTGTTGTGATTTGTTGTGATTTGTTGCGATTTGTTGTGATTTGTTGCGATTTGTTGTGATTTGTTGCGATTTGTTGCGATTTGTTGTGATTTGTTGCGATTTGTTGTGATTTGTTGCGATTTGTTGCGATTTGTTGTGATTTGTTGCGATTTGTTGTGATTTGTTGCGATTTGTTGTGATTTGTTGTGATTTGTTGCGATTTGTTTTGTTGCGATTTGTTGTGATTTGTTGTGATTTGTTGCGATTTGTTGTGATTTGTAGCGATTTGTTGTGATTTGTTGCGATTTGTTGCGATTTGTTGTGATTTGTTGTGATTGGTTGCGATTTGCTGTGATTTGTTGCGATTTGTTGTGATTTTTTACGATTTGTTGCGATTTGTTGCGATTTGTTGCGACTTGTTGTGATTTGTTGCGATTAGATGTGATTTGTTGTGATTTGTTGTGATTTGTTGTGATTTGTTGCGATTGGTTGTGATTTGTTGCGATTTGTTGTGATTTGTTGCGATTTGTTGGGATTTGTTGCGATTTGTTGTGATTTGTTGCGATTTGTTGCGATTTGTTGTGATTTGTTGCGATTTGTTGCGATTTGTTGTGATTTGTTGCGATTTGTTGTGATTTGTTGTGATTTGTTGCGATTTGTGGTGATTTGTTGTGATTTGTTGCGATTTGTTGTGATTTGTTGCGATTTGTTGCTATTTGTTGTGATTTGTTGCGATTTGTTGCGATTTGTTGCGATTTGTTGTGATTTGTTGCGATTTGTTGCGATTTGTTGTGATTTGTTGCGATTTGTTGTGATTTGTTGCGATTTGTTGTGATTTGTTGCGATTTCTTGCGATTTGTTACGATTTGTTGTGATTTGTTGCGATTTGTTGCGATTTGTTGCGATTTGTTGCGATTTGTTGTGATTTGTTGCGATTTGTTGTGATTTGTTGCGATTTGTTGTGATTTGTTGCGATTTGTCGCGATTTGTTGCGATTTGTTGTGATTTGTTGTGATTTCTTGCGATTTGTTGTGATTTGTTGCGATTTGTTGCGATTTGTCGCGATTTGTTGCGATTTGTTGTGATTTGTTGTGATTTCTTGCGATTTGTTGTGATTTGTTGCGATTTGTTGTGATTTGTTGCGATTTGTTGCGATTTGTTGCGATTTGTTGTGATTTGTTGGGATTTGTTGTGATTTGTTGCGATTTGTTGTGATTTGTTGCGATTTGTTGTGATTTGTTGTGATTTGTTGCGATTTTTTGTGATTTGTTGCGATTTGTTGTGATTTGTTGAGATTTGTTGTGATTTGTTGCGATTTGTTGTGATTTGTTGCGATTTGTTGTGATTTGTTGCGATTTGTTGTGATTTGTTGCGATTTCTTGCGATTTCTTACGATTTGTTGTGATTTGTTGCGATTTGTTGTGATTTGTTGCGATTTGTTGCGATTTGTTGCGATTTGTTGCGATTTGTTGTGATTTGTTGCGATGTTGTGATTTGTTGCGATTTGTTGTGATTTGTTGCGATTTGTTGCGATTTGTTGTGATTTGTTGCGATTTGTTGCGATTTGTTGCGATTTGTTGTGATTTGTTGCGATTTGTTGTGAATTGTTGCGATTTGTTGTGATTTGTTGCGATTTGTTGCGATTTGTTGTGATTTGTTGCGATTTGTTGCTATTTGTTGTGATTTGTTGCTATTTGTTGCGATTTGTTGTGATTTGTTGCGATTTGTTGCGATTTGTTGTGATTTGTTGCGATTTGTTGCGATTTGTTGTGATTTGTTGCGATTTGTTGTGATTTGTTGCGATTTCTTGCGATTTGTGATTTGTTACGATTTGTTGTGATTTGTTGCGATTTGTTGTGATTTGTAGCGATTTGTTGTGATTTGTTGCATTTGTTGCGATTTGTTGTGATTTGTTGTGATTGGTTGCGATTTGCTGTGATTTGTTGCGATTTGTTGTGATTTTTTACGATTTGTTGCAATTTGTTGTGATTTGTTGCGATTTGTTGCGATTTGTTGTGATTTGTTGCGATTTGTTGTGATTTGTTGTGATTTGTTGCGATTTGTTGTGATTTGTTGCGATTTGTTGTGATTTGTTGCGATTTGTTGCGATTTGTTGTGATTTGTTGCGATTTGTTGCGATTTGTTGTTGATTTGTTGCGATTTGTTGTGATTTGTTGCGATTTGTTGTGATTTGTTGCGATTTGTTGCGATTTGTTGTGATTTGTTGTGATTTGTTGCGATTTGTTGCGATTTGTTGTGATTTGTTGTGATTTGTTGCGATTTGTTGCGATTTGTTGTGATTTGTTGCGATTTGTTGCGATTTGTTGTGATTTGTTGCGATTTGTTGCGATTTGTTGTGATTTGTTGCGATTTGTTGTGATTTGTTGCGATTTGTTGCGATTTGTTGCGATTTGTTGTGATTTGTTGCGATTTGTTGCTATTTGTTGTGATTTGTTGCGATTTGTTGCGATTTGTTGCGATTTGTTGTGATTTGTTGCGATTTGTTGTGATTTGTTGCGATTTGTTGCGATTTGTTGTGATTTGTTGTGATTTGTTGCGATTTCTTGCGATTTGTGATTTGTTACGATTTGTTGTGATTTGTTACGATTTGTTGTGATTTGTAGCGATTTGTTGTGATTTGTTGCGATTTGTTGCGATTTGTTGTGATTTGTTGTGATTGGTTGCGATTTGCTGTGATTTGTTGCGATTTGTTGTGATTTTTTACGATTTGTTGCGATTTGTTGCGATTTGTTGTGATTTGTTGCGAATTGTTGTGATTTGTTGCGATTTGTTGTGATGTTGTTGTTGGATTTGTTGCGATTTGTTTGTTGCGATTTGTTGTTTGTTGCGATTTGTTGTGATTTGTTGCGATTTGTTGTGATTTGTTGCTATTAGTTGGGATTTGTTGCGATTTCTTGCGATTTGTGATTTGTTACGATTTGTTGTGATTTGTTACGATTTGTTGTGATTTGTAGCGATTTGTTGCGATTTGTTGCGATTTGTTGTGATTTGTTGTGATTGGTTGCGATTTGCTGTGATTTGTTGCGATTTGTTGTGATTTTTTACGATTTGTTGCGATTTGTTGCGATTTGTTGTGATTTGTTGCGATTTGTTGTGATTTGTTGCGATTTGTTGCGATTTGTTGTGATTTGTTGTGATTTGTTGCGATTTCTTGCGATTTGTGATTTGTTACGATTTTTTGTGATTTGTTGCGATTTGTTGTGATTTGTAGCGATTTGTTGTGATTTGTTGCGATTTGTTGTGATTTGTTGTGATTGGTTGCGATTTGCTGTGATTTGTTGCGATTTGTTGTGATTTTTTACGATTTGTTGCGATTTGAGCGATTTGTTGCGAATTGTTGTGATTTGTTGCGATTAGATGTGATTTGTTGCGATTTGTTGCGATTTGTTGCCATTTGTTGTGATTTGTTGCGATTTGTTGTGATTTGTTGCGATTTGTTGTGATTTGTTGCGATTTGTTGGGATTTGTTGCGATTTGTTGTGATTTGTTGCGATTTGTTGCGATTTGTTGTGATTTGTTGCGATTTGTTGTGATTTGTTGCGATTTGTTGCGATTTGTTGCGATTTGTTGCGATTTGTTGCGATTTGTTGTGATTTGTTGCGATATGTTGTTATTTGTTGCGATTTGTTGCGATTTGTTGCGATTTGTTGCGATTTGTTGCGATTTGTTGCGATTCGTTGCGACTTGTTGTGATTTGTTGCGATTACATGTGATTTGTTGTGATTTGTTGTGATTTGTTGTGATTTGTTGCGATTTGTTGTGATTTGTTGTGATTTGTTGTGATTTGTTGCGATTTGTTGTGATTTGTTGCGCTTTGTTGTGATTTGTTGCGATTTGTTGCTATGTGTTGCGATTTGTTGCGATTTGTTGCGATTTGTTGCAATTTGTTGTGATTTGCTGCGATTTGTTGCGATTTGTTGCGATTTGTTGCGATTTGTTGTGATTCGTTGCGACTTGTTTTGATTTGTTGCGATTACATGTGATTTGTTGTGATTTGTTGTGATTTGTTGCGATTTGTTGTGATTTGTTGGGATTTGTTGTGATTTGTTGCGATTTGTTGTGATTTGTTGCGATTTGTTGTGATTTGTTGCGATTTGTTGCTCTGTGTTGCGATTTGTTGCGATTTGTTGCGATTTGTTGCAATTTGTTGTGATTTGTTGCGATTTGTTGCGATTTGTTGTGGATTTGTTGCGATTTGTTGCGATTTGTTGTGATTTGTTGCGATTTGTTGTGATTTCTTGCGATTTTTGATTTGTTACGATTTGTTGTGATTTGTTGCGATTTGTTGTGATTTGTTGCGATTTGTTGCGATTTGTTGCGATTTGTTGCGATTTGTTGTGATTTGTTGCGATTTGTTGCGATTTGTTGTGATTTGTTGTGATTTGTTGCGATTTGTTGTGATTTGTTGCGATTTGTTGCTATTTGTTGTGATTTGTTGCGATTTGTTGCGATTTGTTGTGATTTGTTGCGATTTGTTGCGATTTGTTGTGATTTGTTGCGATTTGTTGTGATTTGTTGCGATTTGTTGCGATTTGTTGTGATTTGTTGTGATTTGTTGCGATTTGTTGTGATTTGTTGTGATTTGTTGCGATTTGTTGCTATTTGTTGTGATTTGTTGCGATTTGTTGCGATTTGTTGCGATTTGTTGTGATTTGTTGCGATTTGTTGCGATTTGTTGTGATTTGTTGCGATTTGTTGTGATTTGTTGCGATTTGTTGTGATTTGTTGCGATTTCTTGCGATTTGTTTCGATTTGTTGTGATTTGTTGCGATTTGTTGTGATTTGTTGCGATTTGTTGCGATTTGTTGCGATTTGTTGCGATTTGTTGTGATTTGTTGCGATTTGTTGTGATTTGTTGCGATTTGTTGTGACTTGTTGCGATTTGTCGCGATTTGTTGCGATTTGTTGTGATTTGTTGTGATTTCTTGCGATTTGTTGCGATTTGTTGTGATTTGTTGCGATTTGTTGCGATTTGTTGTGATTTGTTGCGATTTGTTGCGATTTGTTGCGATTTGTTGTGATTTGTTGCGATTTGTTGTGATTTGTTGCGATTTGTTGTGATTTGTTGTGATTTGTTGCGATTTGTTGTGATTTGTTGTGATTTGTTGCGATTTGTTGCTATTTGTTGTGATTTGTTGCGATTTGTTGCGATTTGTTGCGATTTGTTGTGATTTGTTGCGATTTGTTGCTATTTGTTGTGATTTGTGGCGATTTGTTGTGATTTGTTGCGATTTGTTGTGATTTGTTGCGATTTCTTGCGATTTCTTACGATTTGTTGTGATTTGTTGCGATTTGTTGTGATTTGTTGCGATTTGTTGCGATTTGTTGAGATTTGTTGCGATTTGTTGTGATTTGTTGCGATTTGTTGTGATTTGTTGCGATTTGTCGCGATTTGTTGCGATTTGTTGTGATTTGTTGTGATTTCTTGCGATTTGTTGCGATTTGTTGTGATTTGTTGCGATTTGTTGTGATTTGTTGTGATTTGTTGTGATTTGTTGCGATTTGTTGTGATTTGTTGCGATTTGTTGTGATTTGTTGCGATTTGTTGCTATGTGTTGCGATTTGTTGCGATTTGTTGCGATTTGTTGCAATTTGTTGTGATTTGTTGCGATTTGTTGCGATTTGTTGCGATTTGTTGCGATTTGTTGTGATTCGTTGCGACTTGTTTTGATTTGTTGCGATTACATGTGATTTGTTGTGATTTGTTGTGATTTGTTGCGATTTGTTGTGATTTGTTGGGATTTGTTGTGATTTGTTGCGATTTGTTGTGATTTGTTGCGATTTGTTGTGATTTGTTTCGATTTGTTGCTATGTGTTGCGATTTGTTGCGATTTGTTGCGCTTTGTTGCAACTTGTTGTGATTTGTTGCGATTTGTTGCGATTTGTTGTGATTTGTTGCGATTTGTTGCGATTTGTTGTGATTTGTTGCGATTTGTTGTGATTTCTTGCGATTTTTGATTTGTTACGATTTGTTGTGATTTGTTGCGATTTGTTGTGATTTGTTGCGATTTGTTGCGATTTGTTGCGATTTGTTGTGATTTGTTGCGATTTGTTGCGATTTGTTGTGATTTGTTGTGATTTGTTGCGATTTGTTGTGATTTGTTGCGATTTGTTGCTATTTGTTGTGATTTGTTGCGATTTGTTGCGATTTGTTGTGATTTGTTGCGATTTGTTGCGATTTGTTGTGATTTGTTGCGATTTGTTGTGATTTGTTGCGATTTGTTGCGATTTGTTGTGATTTGTTGTGATTTGTTGCGATTTGTTGTGATTTGTTGTGATTTGTTGCGATTTGTTGCTATTTGTTGTGATTTGTTGCGATTTGTTGCGATTTGTTGTGATTTGTTGCGATTTGTTGCGATTTGTTGTGATTTGTTGCGATTTGTTGTGATTTGTTGCGATTTGTTGTGATTTGTTGCGATTTCTTGCGATTTGTTACGATTTGTTGTGATTTGTTGCGATTTGTTGTGATTTGTTGCGATTTGTTGCGATTTGTTGCGATTTGTTGCGATTTGTTGTGATTTGTTGCGATTTGTTGTGATTTGTTGCGATTTGTTGTGACTTGTTGCGATTTGTCGCGATTTGTTGCGATTTGTTGTGATTTGTTGTGATTTCTTGCGATTTGTTGCGATTTGTTGTGATTTGTTGCGATTTGTTGCGATTTGTTGTGATTTGTTGCGATTTGTTGCGATTTGTTGCGATTTGTTGTGATTTGTTGCGATTTGTTGTGATTTGTTGCGATTTGTTGTGATTTGTTGTGATTTGTTGCGATTTGTTGTGATTTGTTGTGATTTGTTGCGATTTGTTGCTCTTTGTTGTGATTTGTTGCGATTTGTTGCGATTTGTTGCGATTTGTTGTGATTTGTTGCGATTTGTTGCTATTTGTTGTGATTTGTGGCGATTTGTTGTGATTTGTTGCGATTTGTTGTGATTTGTTGCGATTTCTTGCGATTTCTTACGATTTGTTGTGATTTGTTGCGATTTGTTGTGATTTGTTGCGATTTGTTGTGATTTGTTGCGATTTGTTGTGATTTTTTGCGATTTGTTGTGATTTGTTGTGATTTCTTGCGATTTGTTGCGATTTGTTGTGATTTGTTGCGATTTGTTGCGATTTGTTGTGATTTGTTGCGATTTGTTGCGATTTGTTGCGATTTGTTGTGATTTGTTGCGATTTGTTGCGATTTGTTGTGATTTGTTGCGATTTGTTGCGATTTGTTGTGATTTGTTGCGATTTGTTGCTATTTGTTGCGATTTGTTGCGATTTGTTGCGATTTGTTGTGATTTGTTACGATTTGTTGTGATTTGTTACGATTTGTTGTGATTTGTAGCGATTTGTTGTGATTTGTTGCGATTTGTTGCGATTTGTTGTGATTTGTTGTGATTGGTTGCGATTTGCTGTGATTTGTTGCGATTTGTTGTGATTTTTTACGATTTGTTGCGATTTGTTGCGATTTGTTGTGATTTGCTGCGATTTGTTGTGATTTGTTGCGATTTGTTGCGATTTGTTGTGATTTGTTGTGATTTGTTGCGATTTCTTGCGATTTGTGATTTGTTACGATTTGTTGTGATTTGTTGCGATTTGTTGTGATTTGTAGCGATTTGTTGTGATTTGTTGCGATTTGTTGTGATTTGTTGGGATTGGTTGCGATTTGCTGTGATTTGTTGCGATTTGTTGTGATTTTTTACGATTTGTTGCGATTTGTTGCGATTTGTTGCGAATTGTTGTGATTTGTTGCGATTAGATGTGATTTGTTGCGATTTGTTGCGATTTGTTGCCATTTGTTGTGATTTGTTGCGATTTGTTGTGATTTGTTGCGATTTGTTGGGATTTGTTGCGATTTGTTGTGATTTGTAGCGATTTGTTGCGATTTGTTGTGATTTGTTGCGATTTGTTGTGATTTGTTGCGATTTGTTGCTATTTGTTGTGATTTGTAGCGATTTGTTGTGATTTGTTGCGATTTGTTGCGATTTGTTGTGATTTGTTGTGATTGGTTGCGATTTGCTGTGATTTGTTGCGATTTGTTGTGATTTTTTACGATTTGTTGCGATTTGTTGCGATTTGTTGTGATTTTTTGCGATTTGTTGTGATTTGTTGCGATTTGTTGCGATTTGTTGCTATTTGTTGTGATTTGTTGCGATTTGTTGCGATTTGTTGTGATTTGTTGCGATTTGTTGCGATTTGTTGTGATTTGTTGCGATTTGTTGCGATTTGTTGTGATTTGTTGCGATTTCTTGCGATTTGTTACGATTTGTTGTGATTTGTTGCGATTTGTTGTGATTTGTTGCGATTTGTTGCGTTTTGTTGCGATTTGTTGCGATTTGTTGTGATTTGTTGCGATTTGTTGTGATTTGCTGCGATTTGTTGTGATTTGTTGCGAATTGTCGCGATTTGTTGCTATTTGTTGTGATTTGTTGTGATTTGTTGCGATTTGTTGTGATTTGTTGCGATTTGTTGTGATTTGTTGCGATTTGTTGCGATTTGTTGTGATTTGTTGCGATTTGTTGTGATTTGTTGCGATTTGTTGCGATTTGTTGTGATTTGTTGCGATTTGTTGTGATTTGTTGCGATTTGTTGTGATTTGTTGTGATTTGTTGCGATTTGTTGTGATTTGTTGTGATTTGTTGCGATTTGTTGCGATTTGTTGTGATTTGTAGCGATTTGTTGTGATTTGTTGCGATTTGTTGCGATTTGTTGTGATTTGTTGTGATTGGTTGCGATTTGCTGTGATTTGTTGCGATTTGTTGTGATTTTTTACGATTTGTTGCGATTTGTTGCGATTTGTTGCGACTTGTTGTGATTTGTTGCGATTAGATGTGATTTGTTGTGATTTGTTGTGATTTGTTGTGATTTGTTGCGATTGGTTGTGATTTGTTGCGATTTGTTGTGATTTGTTGCGATTTGTTGGGATTTGTTGCGATTTGTTGTGATTTGTTGCGATTTGTTGCGATTTGTTGTGATTTGTTGCGATTTGTTGCGATTTGTTGTGATTTGTTGCGATTTGTTGTGATTTGTTGCGATTTGTTGCGATTTGTTGTGATTTGTTGTGATTTGTTGCGATTTGTTGTGATTTGTTGCGATTTGTTGCTATTTGTTGTGATTTGTTGCGATTTGTTGCGATTTGTTGCGATTTGTTGTGATTTGTTGCGATTTGTTGCGATTTGTTGTGATTTGTTGCGATTTGTTGTGATTTGTTGCGATTTGTTGTGATTTGTTGCGATTTCTTGCGATTTGTTACGATTTGTTGTGATTTGTTGCGATTTGTTGCGATTTGTTGCGATTTGTTGCGATTTGTTGCGATTTGTTGTGATTTGTTGCGATTTGTTGTGATTTGTTGCGATTTGTTGTGATTTGTTGCGATTTGTCGCGATTTGTTGCGATTTGTTGTGATTTGTTGTGATTTCTTGCGATTTGTTGTGATTTGTTGCGATTTGTTGCGATTTGTCGCGATTTGTTGCGATTTGTTGTGATTTGTTGTGATTTCTTGCGATTTGTTGTGATTTGTTGCGATTTGTTGTGATTTGTTGCGATTTGTTGCGATTTGTTGCGATTTGTTGTGATTTGTTGGGATTTGTTGTGATTTGTTGCGATTTGTTGTGATTTGTTGCGATTTGTTGTGATTTGTTGTGATTTGTTGCGATTTTTTGTGATTTGTTGCGATTTGTTGCGATTTGTTGCGATTTGTTGCGATTTGTTGCGATTTGTTGTGATTTGTTGCGATTTGTTGTGATTTGTTGCGATTTGTTGTGATTTGTTGCGATTTCTTGCGATTTCTTGCGATTTGTTGTGATTTGTTGCGATTTGTTGTGATTTGTTGCGATTTGTTGCGATTTGTTGCGATTTGTTGCGATTTGTTGTGATTTGTTGCGATGTTGTGATTTGTTGCGATTTGTTGTGATTTGTTGCGATTTGTTGCGATTTGTTGTGATTTGTTGCGATTTGTTGCGATTTGTTGCGATTTGTTGTGATTTGTTGCGATTTGTTGTGAATTGTTGCGATTTGTTGTGATTTGTTGCGATTTGTTGCGATTTGTTGTGATTTGTTGCGATTTGTTGCTATTTGTTGTGATTTGTTGCGATTTGTTGCGATTTGTTGTGATTTGTTGCGATTTGTTGCGATTTGTTGTGATTTGTTGCGATTTGTTGCGATTTGTTGTGATTTGTTGCGATTTGTTGTGATTTGTTGCGATTTCTTGCGATTTGTGATTTGTTACGATTTGTTGTGATTTGTTGCGATTTGTTGTGATTTGTAGCGATTTGTTGTGATTTGTTGCATTTGTTGCGATTTGTTGTGATTTGTTGTGATTGGTTGCGATTTGCTGTGATTTGTTGCGATTTGTTGTGATTTTTTACGATTTGTTGCAATTTGTTGTGATTTGTTGCGATTTGTTGCGATTTGTTGTGATTTGTTGCGATTTGTTGTGATTTGTTGTGATTTGTTGCGATTTGTTGTGATTTGTTGCGATTTGTTGTGATTTGTTGTGATTTGTTGCGATTTGTTGCGATTTGTTGTGATTTGTTGCGATTTGTTGCGATTTGTTGTGATTTGTTGCGATTTGTTGCGATTTGTTGTGATTTGTTGCGATTTGTTGTGATTTGTTGCGATTTGTTGCGATTTGTTGTGATTTGTTGTGATTTGTTGCGATTTGTTGCGATTTGTTGTGATTTGTTGTGATTTGTTGCGATTTGTTGCGATTTGTTGTGATTTGTTGCGATTTGTTGCGATTTGTTGTGATTTGTTGCGATTTGTTGCGATTTGTTGTGATTTGTTGCGATTTGTTGTGATTTGTTGCGATTTGTTGCGATTTGTTGCGATTTGTTGTGATTTGTTGCGATTTGTTGCTATTTGTTGTGATTTGTTGCGATTTGTTGCGATTTGTTGCGATTTGTTGTGATTTGTTGCGATTTGTTGTGATTTGTTGCGATTTGTTGCGATTTGTTGTGATTTGTTGTGATTTGTTGCGATTTCTTGCGATTTGTGATTTGTTACGATTTGTTGTGATTTGTTACGATTTGTTGTGATTTGTAGCGATTTGTTGTGATTTGTTGCGATTTGTTGCGATTTGTTGTGATTTGTTGTGATTGGTTGCGATTTGCTGTGATTTGTTGCGATTTGTTGTGATTTTTTACGATTTGTTGCGATTTGTTGCGATTTGTTGTGATTTGTTGCGAATTGTTGTGATTTGTTGCGATTTGTTGCGATTTGTTGTGATTTGTTGTGATTTGTTGCGATTTGTTGCGATTTGTTGCGATTTGTTGTGATTTGTTGCGATTTGTTGTGATTTGTTGCGATTTGTTGTGATTTGTTGTGATTTGTTGCGATTTCTTGCGATTTGTGATTTGTTACGATTTGTTGTGATTTGTTACGATTTGTTGTGATTTGTAGCGATTTGTTGCGATTTGTTGCGATTTGTTGTGATTTGTTGTGATTGGTTGCGATTTGCTGTGATTTGTTGCGATTTGTTGTGATTTTTTACGATTTGTTGCGATTTGTTGCGATTTGTTGTGATTTGTTGCGATTTGTTGTGATTTGTTGCGATTTGTTGCGATTTGTTGTGATTTGTTGTGATTTGTTGCGATTTCTTGCGATTTGTGATTTGTTACGATTTTTTGTGATTTGTTGCGATTTGTTGTGATTTGTAGCGATTTGTTGTGATTTGTTGCGATTTGTTGTGATTTGTTGTGATTGGTTGCGATTTGCTGTGATTTGTTGCGATTTGTTGTGATTTTTTACGATTTGTTGCGATTTGAGCGATTTGTTGCGAATTGTTGTGATTTGTTGCGATTAGATGTGATTTGTTGCGATTTGTTGCGATTTGTTGCCATTTGTTGTGATTTGTTGCGATTTGTTGTGATTTGTTGCGATTTGTTGTGATTTGTTGCGATTTGTTGGGATTTGTTGCGATTTGTTGTGATTTGTTGCGATTTGTTGCGATTTGTTGTGAGTTGTTGCGATTTGTTGTGATTTGTTGCGATTTGTTGCGATTTGTTGCGATTTGTTGCGATCTGTTGCGATTTGTTGTGATTTGTTGCGATATGTTGTTATTTGTTGCGATTTGTTGCGATTTGTTGCGATTTGTTGCGATTTGTTGCGATTTGTTGCGATTCGTTGCGACTTGTTGTGATTTGTTGCGATTACATGTGATTTGTTGTGATTTGTTGTGATTTGTTGTGATTTGTTGCGATTTGTTGTGATTTGTTGTGATTTGTTGTGATTTGTTGCGATTTGTTGTGATTTGTTGCGCTTTGTTGTGATTTGTTGCGATTTGTTGCTATGTGTTGCGATTTGTTGCGATTTGTTGCGATTTGTTGCAATTTGTTGTGATTTGCTGCGATTTGTTGCGATTTGTTGCGATTTGTTGCGATTTGTTGTGATTCGTTGCGACTTGTTTTGATTTGTTGCGATTACATGTGATTTGTTGTGATTTGTTGTGATTTGTTGCGATTTGTTGTGATTTGTTGGGATTTGTTGTGATTTGTTGCGATTTGTTGTGATTTGTTGCGATTTGTTGTGATTTGTTGCGATTTGTTGCTCTGTGTTGCGATTTGTTGCGATTTGTTGCGATTTGTTGCAATTTGTTGTGATTTGTTGCGATTTGTTGCGATTTGTTGTGATTTGTTGCGATTTGTTGCGATTTGTTGTGATTTGTTGCGATTTGTTGTGATTTCTTGCGATTTTTGATTTGTTACGATTTGTTGTGATTTGTTGCGATTTGTTGTGATTTGTTGCGATTTGTTGCGATTTGTTGCGATTTGTTGCGATTTGTTGTGATTTGTTGCGATTTGTTGCGATTTGTTGTGATTTGTTGTGATTTGTTGCGATTTGTTGTGATTTGTTGCGATTTGTTGCTATTTGTTGTGATTTGTTGCGATTTGTTGCGATTTGTTGTGATTTGTTGCGATTTGTTGCGATTTGTTGTGATTTGTTGCGATTTGTTGTGATTTGTTGCGATTTGTTGCGATTTGTTGTGATTTGTTGTGATTTGTTGCGATTTGTTGTGATTTGTTGTGATTTGTTGCGATTTGTTGCTATTTGTTGTGATTTGTTGCGATTTGTTGCGATTTGTTGCGATTTGTTGTGATTTGTTGCGATTTGTTGCGATTTGTTGTGATTTGTTCCGATTTGTTGTGATTTGTTGCGATTTGTTGTGATTTGTTGCGATTTCTTGCGATTTGTTACGATTTGTTGTGATTTGTTGCGATTTGTTGTGATTTGTTGCGATTTGTTGCGATTTGTTGCGATTTGTTGCGATTTGTTGTGATTTGTTGCGATTTGTTGTGATTTGTTGCGATTTGTTGTGACTTGTTGCGATTTGTCGCGATTTGTTGCGATTTGTTGTGATTTGTTGTGATTTCTTGCGATTTGTTGCGATTTGTTGTGATTTGTTGCGATTTGTTGCGATTTGTTGTGATTTGTTGCGATTTGTTGCGATTTGTTGCGATTTGTTGTGATTTGTTGCGATTTGTTGTGATTTGTTGCGATTTGTTGTGATTTGTTGTGATTTGTTGCGATTTGTTGTGATTTGTTGTGATTTGTTGCGATTTGTTGCTATTTGTTGTGATTTGTTGCGATTTGTTGCGATTTGTTGAGATTTGTTGTGATTTGTTGCGATTTGTTGATATTTGTTGTGATTTGTGGCGATTTGTTGTGATTTGTTGCGATTTGTTGTGATTTGTTGCGATTTCTTGCGATTTCTTACGATTTGTTGTGATTTGTTGCGATTTGTTGTGATTTGTTGCGATTTGTTGCGATTTGTTGAGATTTGTTGCGATTTGTTGTGATTTGTTGCGATTTGTTGTGATTTGTTGCGATTTGTCGCGATTTGTTGCGATTTGTTGTGATTTGTTGTGATTTCTTGCGATTTGTTGCGATTTGTTGTGATTTGTTGCGATTTGTTGTGATTTGTTGTGATTTGTTGTGATTTGTTGCGATTTGTTGTGATTTGTTGCGATTTGTTGTGATTTGTTGCGATTTGTTGCTATGTGTTGCGATTTGTTGCGATTTGTTGCGATTTGTTGCAATTTGTTGTGATTTGTTGCGATTTGTTGCGATTTGTTGCGATTTGTTGCGATTTGTTGTGATTCGTTGCGACTTGTTTTGATTTGTTGCGATTACATGTGATTTGTTGTGATTTGTTGTGATTTGTTGCGATTTGTTGTGATTTGTTGGGATTTGTTGTGATTTGTTGCGATTTGTTGTGATTTGTTGCGATTTGTTGTGATTTGTTGCGATTTGTTGCTATGTGTTGCGATTTGTTGCGATTTGTTGCGATTTGTTGCAATTTGTTGTGATTTGTTGCGATTTGTTGCGATTTGTTGTGATTTGTTGCGATTTGTTGCGATTTGTTGTGATTTGTTGCGATTTGTTGTGATTTCTTGCGATTTTTGATTTGTTACGATTTGTTGTGATTTGTTGCGATTTGTTGTGATTTGTTGCGATTTGTTGCGATTTGTTGCGATTTGTTGCGATTTGTTGTGATTTGTTGCGATTTGTTGCGATTTGTTGTGATTTGTTGTGATTTGTTGCGATTTGTTGTGATTTGTTGCGATTTGTTGCTATTTGTTGTGATTTGTTGCGATTTGTTGCGATTTGTTGTGATTTGTTGCGATTTGTTGCGATTTGTTGTGATTTGTTGCGATTTGTTGTGATTTGTTGCGATTTGTTGCGATTTGTTGTGATTTGTTGTGATTTGTTGCGATTTGTTGTGATTTGTTGTGATTTGTTGCGATTTGTTGCTATTTGTTGTGATTTGTTGCGATTTGTTGCGATTTGTTGTGATTTGTTGCGATTTGTTGCGATTTGTTGTGATTTGTTGCGATTTGTTGTGATTTGTTGCGATTTGTTGTGATTTGTTGCGATTTCTTGCGATTTGTTACGATTTGTTGTGATTTGTTGCGATTTGTTGTGATTTGTTGCGATTTGTTGCGATTTGTTGCGATTTGTTGCGATTTGTTGTGATTTGTTGCGATTTGTTGTGATTTGTTGCGATTTGTTGTGACTTGTTGCGATTTGTCGCGATTTGTTGCGATTTGTTGTGATTTGTTGTGATTTCTTGCGATTTGTTGCGATTTGTTGTGATTTGTTGCGATTTGTTGCGATTTGTTGTGATTTGTTGCGATTTGTTGCGATTTGTTGCGATTTGTTGTGATTTGTTGCGATTTGTTGTGATTTGTTGCGATTTGTTGTGATTTGTTGTGATTTGTTGCGATTTGTTGTGATTTGTTGTGATTTGTTGCGATTTGTTGCTCTTTGTTGTGATTTGTTGCGATTTGTTGCGATTTGTTGCGATTTGTTGTGATTTGTTGCGATTTGTTGCTATTTGTTGTGATTTGTGGCGATTTGTTGTGATTTGTTGCGATTTGTTGTGATTTGTTGCGATTTCTTGCGATTTCTTACGATTTGTTGTGATTTGTTGCGATTTGTTGTGATTTGTTGCGATTTGTTGTGATTTGTTGCGATTTGTTGTGATTTTTTGCGATTTGTTGTGATTTGTTGTGATTTCTTGCGATTTGTTGCGATTTGTTGTGATTTGTTGCGATTTGTTGCGATTTGTTGTGATTTGTTGCGATTTGTTGCGATTTGTTGCGATTTGTTGTGATTTGTTGCGATTTGTTGCGATTTGTTGTGATTTGTTGCGATTTGTTGCGATTTGTTGTGATTTGTTGCGATTTGTTGCTATTTGTTGCGATTTGTTGCGATTTGTTGCGATTTGTTGTGATTTGTTGCGATTTGTTGTGATTTGTTGCGATTTGTTGTGATTTGTTGCGATTTGTTGTGATTTGTTGCGATTTCTTGCGATTTGTGATTTGTTACGATTTGTTGTGATTTGTTGCGATTTGTTGTGATTTGTAACGATTTGTTGTGATTTGTTGCGATTTGTTGCGATTTGTTGTGATTTGTTGCGATTTGTTGTGATTTGTTGCGATTTGTTGTGATTTGTTGCGATTTGTTGTGATTTGTTGCGACTTGTTGTGATTTGTTGTGATTTGTTGCGATTTGTTGCGATTTGTTGTGATTTGTTGCGATTTGTTGGGATTTGTTGTGATTTGTTGCGATTTGTTGTGATTTGTTGCGATTTGTTGGGATTTGTTGGGATTTGTTGGGATTTGTTGCGATTTGTTGCGATTTGTTGTGATTTGTTGCGATTTGTTGCGATTTGTTGTGATTTGTCGCGATTTGTTGTGATTTGTTGCGATTTGTTGCGATTTGTTGTGATTTGTTGCGATTTGTTGTGATTTGTTGCGATTTGTTGCGATTTGTTGCGATTTGTTGTGATTTGTTGCGATTTGTTGCGATTTGTTGCGATTTGTTGCGATTTGTTGTGATTTGTTGCGATTTGTTGTGATTTGTTGCGATTTGTTGTGATTTGTTGTGATTTGTTGTGATTTGTTGCGATATGTTGCGATTTGTTGTGATTTGTTGCGATTTGTTGTGATTTGTTGCGATATGTTGCGATTTGTTGCGATTTGTTGCGATTTGTTGCGATTTGTTGTGATTTGTTGTGATTTGTTGCGATTTGTCGTGATTTGTTGTGATTGGTTGCGATTTGCTGTGATTTGTTGCGATTTGTTGTGATTTGTTGCGATTAGATGTGATTTGTTGTGATTTGTTGTGATTTGTTGCGATTTGTTGGGATTTGTTGCGATTTGTAGTGATTTGTTGTGATTTGTTGCGATTTGTTGCGATTTGTTGCGATTTGTTGTGATTTGTTGCGATTTGTTGCGATTTGTTGTGATTTGTTGCGATTTGTTGTGATTTGTTGCGATTTGTTGTGATTTGTTGCGATTTCTTGCGATTTGTTACGATTTGTTGTGATTTGTTGCGATTTGTTGTGATTTGTTGTGATTTGTTGCGATTTGTTGTGATTTGTTGCGATTTGTCGCGATTTGTTGCGATTTGTTGTGATTTGTTGTGATTTCTTGCGATTTGTTGCGATTTGTTGTGATTTGTTGCGATTTGTTGCGATTTGTTGTGATTTGTTGCGATTTGTTGCGATTTGTTGCGATTTGTTGTGATTTGTTGCGATTTGTTGTGATTTGTTGCGATTTGTTGTGATTTGTTGTGATTTGTTGCGATTTGTTGTGATTTGTTGTGATTTGTTGCGATTTGTTGCTATTTGTCGTGATTTGTTGCGATTTGTTGCGATTTGTTGCGATTTGTTGTGATTTGTTGCGATTTGTTGCTATTTGTTGTGATTTGTGGCGATTTGTTGTGATTTGTTGCGATTTGTTGTGATTTGTTGCGATTTCTTGCGATTTCTTACGATTTGTTGTGATTTGTTGCGATTTGTTGTGATTTGTTGCGATTTGTTGCGATTTGTTGAGATTTGTTGCGATTTGTTGTGATTTGTTGCGATTTGTTGTGATTTGTTGCGATTTGTCGCGATTTGTTGCGATTTGTTGTGATTTGTTGTGATTTCTTGCGATTTGTTGCGATTTGTTGTGATTTGTTGCGATTTGTTGCGATTTGTTGTGATTTGTTGCGATTTGTTGCCATTTGTTGCGATTTGTTGTGATTTGTTGCGATTTGTTGTGATTTGTTGCGATTTGTTGTGATTTGTTGCGATTTGTTGCGATTTGTTGTGATTTGTTGCGATTTGTTGCTATTTGTTGCGATTTGTTGCGATTTGTTGCGATTTGTTGCGATTTGTTGTGATTTGTTGCGATTTGTTGCGATTTGTTGTGATTTGTTGCGATTTGTTGCGATTTGTTGTGATTTGTTGCGATTTGTTGCGATTTGTTGTGATTTGTTGCGATTTGTTGTGATTTGTTGCGATTTGTTGCGATTTGTTGCGATTTGTTGTGATTTGTTGCGATTTGTTGTGATTTGTTGCGATTTGTTGTGATTTTTTGCGATTTGTTGTGATTTGTTGTGATTTCTTGCGATTTGTTGCGATTTGTTGTGATTTGTTGCGATTTGTTGCGATTTGTTGCGATTTGTTGCGATTTGTTGCGATTTGTTGCGATTTGTTGTGATTTGTTGCGATTTGTTGCGATTTGTTGTGATTTGTTGCGATTTGTTGCGATTTGTTGTGATTTGTTGCGATTTGTTGCTATTTGTTGCGATTTGTTGCGATTTGTTGCGATTTGTTGTGATTTGTTGCGATTTGTTGTGATTTGTTGCGATTTGTTGCGATTTGTTGTGATTTGTTGCGATTTGTTGTGATTTGTTGCGATTTCTTGCGATTTGTGATTTGTTACGATTTGTTGTGATTTGTTGCGATTTGTTGTGATTTGTAACGATTTGTTGTGATTTGTTGCGATTTGTTGCGATTTGTTGTGATTTGTTGCGATTTGTTGTGATTTGTTGCGATTTCTTGCGATTTGTGATTTGTTACGATTTGTTGTGATTTGTTGTGATTTGTTGCGATTTGTTGTGATTTGTTGCGATTTGTTGTGATTTGTTGCGACTTGTTGTGATTTGTTGTGATTTGTTGCGATTTGTTGCGATTTGTTGTGATTTGTTGCGATTTGTTGTGATTTGTTGCGATTTGTTGTGATTTGTTGCGATTTGTTGGGATTTGTTGGGATTTGTTGGGATTTGTTGCGATTTGTTGCGATTTGTTGTGATTTGTTGCGATTTGTTGCGATTTGTTGCGATTTGTTGTGATTTGTCGCGATTTGTTGTGATTTGTTGCGATTTGTTGCGATTTGTTGTGATTTGTTGCGATTTGTTGTGATTTGTTGCGATTTGTTGCGATTTGTTGCGATTTGTTGTGATTTGTTGCGATTTGTTGCGATTTGTTGCGATTTGTTGTGATTTGTTGCGACTTGTTGTGATTTGTTGCGATTAGATGTGATTTGTTGTGATTTGTTGCGATTTCTTGCGATTTGTTGTGATTTGTTGCGATTTGTTGCGATTTGTTGTTATTTGTTGCGATTTGTTGTGATTTGTTGCGATTTGTTGCGATTTGTTGTGATTTGTTGCGATTTGTTGTGATTTGTTGCGATTTGTTGCGATTTGTTGTGATTTGTTGCGATTTGTTGTGATTTGTTGCGATTTGTTGCGATTTGTTGTGATTTGTTGCGATTTGTTGCGATTTGTTGCGATTTGTTGTGATTTGTTGTGATTTGTTGCGATTTGTTGCGATTTGTTGCGATTTTTGCGATTTGTTGTGTACCTGTGAATTCCAGTACTTTAGTTCCTGTATTAGGTCTTTTCTTCCGGGTACTTTCGACAACACCGGAACTGACAATTTTACTGAGAAACACAAGATCCCAAATGTTTCCCAAGCTGACGGTTTCGTCGGTCTTGTAAATACACCATGATACCTAAAAGAAGTTTAACAGATATTCGTCAAGCTCAAATACTCAGAAATTGTTTCGGAACCCTAGACATGGATAAAAAAACTCCCATACATTGACACATTTTTTACTTAAAGTACTTGATTCCCATTTTAAGAATTCACGAGGAAAACACAAAAGGAAATCAGTACCATGTCCGTGGTTCTATATCTGATAAAAAATCCTCCTGATAATGACACCGCGCTAAACGTTTTGCGCATGCGCGACGTCCGAGCTCGTCCTCAAAAAAAGAGCGGGAAAATACTGAAATATTTGGACTGGTCCGAGAGTCCGACACAAAAGTTAAAATTATAAGCATACTACCAAAAGGATAAGGTAGGTAATTTGTACATGGCTTCTTTGTCAATATTGTAACATATTCTGAAATTACCCCTTCGTAATTTTCTTTACCCTTTTTTTAAAACACAAATAATAGTCGAGTCTTACTTAGTCTTCGCTGTCTGGTTGTTGTCGCCACGGGCTTCTCTTGATGTTTATTCTAGCGAATTCACGTGTGCGCAAACGTTTGGCAGCTGTGTTCCTGATAATGGGCTATCTCGTTCCCAGAGCCCACGTTCCCCACCCGGGAAACGAGAGACTCTGGGATAATCCGTTTCACATCGATATTTCATTGGCTGATGAACATGATTACTCTTCTTCCGGATAACAAGAATCCTGTGATGGCGTGAACGGATTATCCCAGAGCCTCTCGTTTCCCGCCCGTTGGGTAAGGGGAACGTGGGCTCTGGGAACGAGATTGGATAATGGGATAAAATTCATTCTCAGTCCCCACTTACCCCTACATCTCGGTCTCTTCCTCTCTCTCTTACGACGGTCAGGTTGACAATTGCTTCATATTCAAAACCAGGCATCGTGTCCTCCGCAACACTAACGTTCAGAGAGTTTGCACGAAATGCAAACAGACCATAGGGATTGTCGTTTGTAGGAACTTGAAGGTACGCAACTGTTAAAGTGTTAGAAAGTTTACCACCTGGGCCAGGATGACCTCCTACAGGAAAGAAGGAAAAGAAAATGGTATAAATCTACACCCCAGCTTCAGTAGCTCAATGGTCAGAGCGTCTAACCACATGATGATGATGATAATGATGATGATGATGATGATAATGATGATGATGATGATGACGATGATGATAATGATAATAATAATAATAATGACAATAATGATGACAATGATGATCGGATGATGGTGATGATGATTATAATAATAATGGTGATGATAATAATGATAATGCTAATGATGATGATAATAATAATGACAATAATGATGGTGGTGGTAATGATGACGATGATGATGATGATGATGATGATAATAATAATGGTGGTGATAGTGATGGTAATTATGATGATAATGGCGATGATGATGACGATATTCATGATAATGATGATTGATGATGATGATAATGGCAATGATGATAATGATAACATCGATGATAATGATGGTGGTGATGATGACGATCGCGACAATGATGACGATTACGATGACGACGATAATAATTACACTAAATAACACTACATACCGGTGACATTCACAAGGACAACTTCAAATTTTTCATCATATTCAGCAATTTGATCAGCTAATACTTTCAGTTCAAGGTCTTTAGATTGAACCCGATCTTCGAAAACCAATACTCCCGAGGTTTGCTCAAAATCACCAGAAGTCAGAACAACACGC
This sequence comes from Corallium rubrum, assembly GCA_964035015.1. NCBI lineage: Eukaryota > Metazoa > Cnidaria > Anthozoa > Scleralcyonacea > Coralliidae > Corallium > Corallium rubrum. The sequence goes on from OZ036000.1 coordinate 7,283,921, forward strand.
GACCCGTTTGGAAAAACTTGATAAACCTGCCAGAGAACATCGACTGTTCCAAATAGACCACGGTCCCTGATAACACTTTACAAAAAGAAAAATATATCGTTAAGTCAAACAATAGTTTGATAAGTTCCAAAAAATCTTACAAAAAAACTGCCGATAAATTTATCTCAAAATTTTTAGCAATTATTGGATAAGATGACAAAATGAGAAAAGCACGACACGAGACGAATTAGTCCAGGGGAGTGACTGTTGTTCTTTACACGCTGTGACGTCTTCTGTGATCTAATAGGGACCTTAAAGCCTGGTTTTCATATGTCGCCGATCGTCGGCGATTTGTGATTTAGATGCATGTTAAAACTGGAAGTGCAGCAGCATGTTAAGTAATAAAGAACAATGCAGAAAAGCAGTGCTTTTATTCTTTTATTTAACATGCATCTAAATCATGGATCGGCGACATATGAGAACCACGCTTAAGCAAGCAACAACGCGAACGTCACAACGACGACCCAAGTACAATAGTATTTTTCAACCAAAACAAAGCGATGAACAATTTGCAGTCCCAAGAGTAATCCCAACACCGTCCTCGTTGCACATACAACGTCAACTGAACGTTTTCACGTTTTCAAGACGACGTTGTGGCAAGGAACATCAAAAGTTGTTAGTTTACTTAGGCGTTAATCTATCATACGTCATGTTGTCGAGGCTATGGCTGCCTTTTAAAGATCTTACAAAATACATAAAGTATACAATATACGATGTCCTGATCTATGGTTTCTTTTAAATGTAGTAACTTATTTGCTGTCGTCGTCCTGGCTTGCTTAAGGTCCCTATTACAGTACACACACAGAAAATTGTAATCTATATTTTTTATTAAAACATATTACCGCATTTACCCCAAGAGTTGCAACACATGCACTCGTCTAGGGGGTTTACGTAATCTATTTGTTTTATACAATAAAGATCCAAGTAGTTTGAAAGAGTTTTGGGGCATGAAAAAAGAAAAACTTAATTTCAGAAATTGCAGCTTGATGTTAGTAATAATTGTCAGTTGTTTGCTGTACAAGCAGTGTTAGTTGGCAATACTCAGAAAAACTCTGAGCTCTAAGCGGGACTCGAACCCACAACCTTCTGAATGCTAGCCAGACGCTCTAACCATTGAGCCACTAGAACTCAGATAGCAGAGCAAGGTTATTTAAGGTAATTATACCTTAGACTGTGCCCAGTCCTTCGGGAACGAGTCTTAACCAATGGTTAGAGCGTCTGGCTAGCATTCAAAGGGTTGCGGGTTCGAGCCCCGCTTAGAGCTCAGAGTTTTTCTGAGTATAACTAACGAACACAGCTTGTACAGCAAACAACTGACAATTATTAAAAACAAGTCTGCTGACGTGATCTGACGCGAATTCGACGTCATCTGTGTCCTTTAATAGATCACAGTCAACAGTCAATGAAAATGCAAATGCACACAGCAGTCACTGATCGTATAAGTAGACTTAACATGCACTAACCTAAAGCGCACAATCTTTCCTTCACTTTCTGTTTTATTCAACACAGTGTTTCCATCAAAATGAAAGATTCCATTGGGGTCGTCGCTAGCTTCAATGGTAACTATAGCAACGGTGTTTCCATAAATAGCCGTGTCCCCGCTAGATGATGTCAGCACTACGGTGAAGTTCTCGTCGCTTTCTGGTTTATTGTCATCCAGAACGAGTACAGATATAGTCTTTTGTACGTCACCTCGGGCGAACACGACTTGGTCGCTTATTGGAGTATAATCACCGTCATCCGAAGTAGCCGATCCATCTCTTGTTGTGTAGTTTACAACTATTGTCTCGTCATGGCGGCCTTTTCGTAGAATAGTTAAGTATGCACGTTGTCCTTCAGGTATTCTCACGTGAGTAGGTGCTGCAAACTCTATGGCATCGTCATTTCTGATAATTGTCAGCAACGCTTGACTTGGGTTGCCGATCTTGGCGCCACCTTCAACCTGGGTTAGCTTCAGCGTAAAGTTTTCATTGAGCTCAGGAATCTGGACAAAAAGTTTGAATTGTACTTTAGATGTTAAGGTAACATAGACGAACAAGGAAAGAAAATAGAAGAGGAAGAGAAGGAAAGGGAGAGGGAGAAGAAGGAGAAGGAGAACGAGGAGGAGGAGGAGGAGGAGGAGGAGGAGGAGGAGGAGGAGGAGAAGAAGGAGGAGAAGGAGAAGGAGGAGAAGGAGAAGGAGGAGAAGGAGGAAGAGCAGGAGAAGGAGAAGGAGAAGGAGAAAGAGAAGGAGAAGAAGGAGAAGGAGAAGGAGAAGAAGAAGAAGAAGAAGAAGAAGAAGAAGAAGAAGAAGAAGAAGAAGAAGAAGAAGAAGAAGAAGAAGAAGAAGAAGAAGAAGAAGAAGAAAACAACGGTAAAGCAAGAGAAGGAGGAGAAAGAAAGGAGAAAGAGAAAAAAGGATAAGCAGGAGCAAAAACAAGAGATTAAAGAGAAAAAGAAAAATCCCTTACGTTATCCGACAAAGAGTAAATTTCCAAAATTTTAAACCGCTCTCCAGGGCTGAACATGACATTTCCAAACGTTGGAGAAACATCTAACGATGAGTTGACCGTGGAGGTAGCGTTCCAAAACACAGCCACCTGACCAAACAGACCTCGTGTCCGTTCCAAAAAGAATCGAGCGGATTTCCGGTCATCTTTACTTTCAACTATTGAACAAACGATCAATCTTGTTAAAATTGGAATCACCGAACCGTTTGAAGACAAAATTACCAATATTTTGTGAGATTACTTGTGCCACTAGATGGCATAGCAGCAGAAAAAAAGACAAATTCTGATGCAATAGCGAAGCGCACAGATAACGTCGTCGAATTCATGTTTGTCTGAGTTTATAATTTATTCTTGCATTTCCAACAAAAGAAAATGGCTCATTAGATATCCCTCGAGATTCAATTTCGGTTTGTTTGTTTGTCTGGGTTTTGGTCTATAAATAGTAATTGTGCGCTTCGCTATTGAACAGTTACAAAGACGAGTTAGTAGTAACAACATGCAGGAACAATAAGAACAACAACAGCCACAGGAACAAGAACAGCAAGAACAACACAACAACAGCAGCAACAACAACAACAACAACAACAACAACAACAACAACAACAACAACAACAACAACAACAACAACAACAACAACAACAACAACAACAACAACAACAACAACAACAACAACAACAACAACAACAACAACAACAACAACAACAACAACACTAAACAACAACATTAATTTAACAACAACATGTACGACTAACCTATCGAAAGAGACGTGTTGAGAAAGACGATAATCCCATTCGGATCATCATTGGCCAATATAGTTACGCTGAACTCGGTAGCGTTACCCAGACGACCTTGCTGTCCCGGCCGACCAAAGGATATCAAGCGAAAAGTCAATGTTTCGTTTGCCTATAGACCAATATAACAGTGCTTTATTTAATAGATCGTTGCGGACTTATTTAAGGTTTACGTTAATTCGTACAGCTGCATATAGAAACCTCTTACCCAGGGCATTTTGCCTCCACGTTGGGAGGGCGGCGAAATGGCCCGGCATTGGCTGGTCACGTGACACCCAGAATTTTGGGATGTTTTGGCAAGAACATTTATGCGGTCTTTGTGTTTTGTTTTTGTATAATACGTATTCATGAATAATAAATAAGAAATATTTAACGCTCTGCCGAATCACTCATGTGAAGCCTTTATCATAAAAGCAACTGCCTGGCATTATTCATCATGATACTCCCCACGATTATCAAGGATATACATATAAAAGTCATGAACAAACATATATCTAATGTTGTTCTCGACTTTAACCAAAGCTATCGTTTCCATTCTTTGGATGAACTTTGCAGAGTGGATCTATTGCAATTCAGATTTTCATGAATAAATTATACTCTATCTGAATTAATCAAGTTTTTAAACCGGCCAATCAGATTATAGAGTCGACCAGCCGATGCCAGGGCCATTTTCGCCGACCTCCCAACGTGGAGGAAAAATGCCCTGGGTACGAGGTTGCTGCATATAGGTATTTACATCACTAGTGATTTACATACGATACCTCGGGAATGTTGTCATCCGCCACAAAAAATGTCTTCGCCATTCGTCTAACGCCTTTGCCAAACCGTAGCACCGCCCCGCTTGATTCAAAATCATCTTTTCCTAACACAAAAACATATTCTTGGTGAGTGTTCTCACTCAAATCCCCCCGTACTTAGCACAAACCACGAAACTCCAAGAACGCCGGGTTTGAAGACATTCAAAATTCCGTGTTATCTGATTAGTTAGTTACAATACTAGCTACAATATGGTGGTATTATATATTAATCAGAAATGTAATATAACAATAGAATTGATATTCGGGGGCATAAATATATTTTGGCCCGACTCAGGCTCATTTTAGCCCGGGCCGCAGGTGAGGGTTAAAATTTGAATTTTTGAATTTATTAAATTTGCCACTTAACGTGTGGCAGGAGAGAGGAACAGAACTTTCATCCCAACTGACACGAAACTCCTATGTGTAAACAACTAAGACCTAGGTGTTGATTTTACGGAGGGAGGAAAACCGGAGAACCCGGCGAAAAACCCTCGGAGCACAGGAGAGACCAACTAAACTCTACTCACATAAGTCCCAAGCTGGCGGAATACGGGGGGTTATTCCCAAACGGTCACCCATCCGGGCTTAACTATTGGTGAGAGGCAGCGCCCTAGCTCACCCAACAGGCTAGCAGCCACCCGTGCTCCCTTTGTTTGGCTCTGAAAGGGCCAAAAACATATTTAAGCCCAAGAACATCAACCGTATTACTATTATAATAATTTTAGTGGGCATTTAGAAGAAAATCAAAAATACACTTGTATCTTGAACAGCGATATTTCATTGCAACAAATATGAACATAACTCATTTAAACTTGGCGAAAAAACGCAACATTTGTCATCAATACAATCTTTGCTCAAAAGTATTAACAAGAAAATTAAAGTATACAATTCCGTAAACAACAAACCAATAGTGATTTAGAACTATTAAAACTGATAGGCTCAGATCAGCGCGTTAAAATATATTTTAGTCCGCTAAATTCTCCATTTTAGCCCGCAAAATACACCACAATGCCCGATAAAATTATTATAATTGTGATTTGTGTCTCCGTACCACCATGGATTGTAAAAGGGCTGGATAGGAAACCAATAGCCATGTGGGGTGTTTGATTTGATTGGTTAAATCGCATTTACTCAGTTTGCAAATGGTTGAAAGCTAGTTGCAAATTGTGATGTCATGAATGGCGTGAGTATGCTTGTTTTACTGAGGTTTTTAAGTGAACTTTTCTTCAAATTCTTCATATTCTCACATTCAGATGACTATGTTGACGTTTCAAATGATTTTATCGCCTTACAAACCTGCCTAAGCCACAATCGAGTGTTCGAGGTAAACGTTGTTGATCTTTGTTTTGATGTTTTCTGTGTTGTTTCAAAGAAACTGGCGTCCCAAAATAGTACTTTGTTTTGCTTGGAATTTGGGATGCATATTTTAACTAGTAAACCTTGATATTTTCTTTTAAAATGAGTAAGAATAGACGGGCATTTTATCGTATTGTGGCTTTGTCGTATTTACAGGCAGTTCGATTTTCATTTTAAGTTGTATTAATCCTAAACTTTGAATATACAAGGGGTTTTTAAGCTTGTCAATTTCAACCAGGTTGTTATGCTCACGCCATCAAGTTTCCTACCCAGTCTTTTTACTATCCATGGTACCACAGCGTCTTGCTTAGAGAAAGAAAAAACTAAACTTCATACCATTTGTCGTCTCAATTTTGACGAAACGCTGGTCCAAATCTCCTCCAATTCGGATTACAGAAACAGTAAATTGACTGCGAATAGTTTCCTAACAAAAAAACCCACCAGATAATAATTTTATTTTACCATTATATCTTACAGTCATTTGCAAGTTTGGTTCGAAGTTCGCAAGTTCATTGGGAAGTTCGTAGTTCGTTTTGAACCACGACTCATTTGATTGGCTGCTAGAACCAAGCAGCCAATCAAAGGTGTAGTTCAAAAGAAGCCTGTGAATTACGTAACGAAACTGGAAACGACCAAACGAACTTCTAAACATTTTGGTGAAAAGAACGTTGCAAATGACCTGGCTCGTCCCCAGTCCCTAGCTTTGTTTGGAATCTTTGAAAGGTGGTGTTTAATAATAGCTAACGTCAAACTAGCTCACCCACGTCTTTCTGCGTACGCTAAGATGCTTTCGTTGAGGTATTAGGGACCTTAAGATGCAAGGACGACGACGGCGGTTAAAAAGCAATTCAGGTTTTAGCATTAAAAAGAAGTCACGGTTAACTGATTACTGTATTCAATACTTGAAACTTGTTTTATAATTTTCAAAGTGTTAAAACCGTTGCAGTGTCTATGTTTAAGGCAATCTCAGACAACAGTTCTCATCACCCCACGAGTCAACGTCGTCCTGAAGACGTGAAAATGCTCTGAGTGGCGTTGTATACAGAGCGAGGACGGTATTCAGATTACTCTTGGGACTAAAAATTATTCATTATCTTTGTTCTGAAAGAAGAATGCTTTTGTTTGAAGGACGTCGTCCTCGAAGTTGCCGTCGTAGATCTTAAGGTCCCTAACATGTACAACGAGGACGATGCATTAATTCATTTTTTGGATTTTACATTGTATGAAGGACGTCGTCACTGATGTTCCCGTTGTCTAGCTTTGCTAAAGGTCCCTAATTACGCGGACGCGCGGAAATATGAGAAGGCGCGCGAATCATTGCAGGCGTTGTTCTACGCTAGTTCCAGCGCTCCGTGTTGGGCCGCGCGATCTGAGAAGTCAGAAGAGCCTACGTTAGAGCTGCTCCCATCGGTTCATTTTCGTAATCGATTAATCGCTGTCAATAATCGATTAATATCGATTAATCGTATTGATTAAATATGTCATGAATTAAATACGACATACATGTCCATGGTGGTTTGTCCATTCAAAGGAAGGGGGTGCTTTTATAAAGCTTTTACTAAATTTGTCGGGGATTGCCTCCCTTCAATTCACTCACTATTCACGTTTTAAATCACTGTTTAATCACGATTATAGATTGCGCACTTTCTCGCGCTCTCACAGTTCACACAAGAGACATGACAAGACAGAAACGATGTTTAGTTTACACTTGACACTCCTAAATGATACTGCGATACTATTGGCCAATCAGTTTATGAATAATTGGTTTAACTAAGGCGTGTTCGTAATCAGTCATTACTTATCTGTTTAACGAAACAAGATTGAATCATTCCGGCTTCATGCTGTGCAGGATTGTTATAGATGATCCGATTATTGTTAAGTATAATCGATTGTGAAAAAAACCGAAAAAATAATCGATTAATCGATTAATTGGGAGCCGCTCTAGCCTGCGTTGGAGGCAGCCGGGCATTTCATTTTGCCATTGTCTGTACAATTATGGATGTTCAGATAACATGCGTCGTATAAATAGATGATAGATTACCAAACCTTACATGTAAAATAATTGATCCGACGTTTTCGAACTGAAAGGTTCCTCCGGCGTTGTCATTATGTTTGATAGTTAAAACTAATTCATTCTATAAAAAAAAACAATCAAATATTAAAATACTGACAACCTTATTATAACAACACAGTAAAAATATACTAACCGAACCGGGTTGTAATTTTTGATTAGGTTCCGAAACATTGTGTAATCGAAGAGTAAAGCTTTCATCTAATTCAGGCAAGGAATCAGGAAGAACTTGGATCGTGATGTTCACCGAATTATCACCTTAAAAAAAAAACAAAAAACTATTCAGTATACCAGTAGCGAATTATCTCAGTTGTTATGACAGATTTTGACCTCGTCCAATATCTGTTGGTCCAAAAAACCCTGCGTAAATTGCCCTTACGAATCACCTGTGAAATATCAAAACATCACGTGGGAATCACATGTAAACTATCAAAACATCACATGTGTGAATCACATGTAAAAAATCAAAACATCACGTGTAAATCACATGTGAAATATCAAAACATAACGCGTAATAGATCGTTTTCACTCACGTGATCGGTGGCCCCGTTGGGGGTGATAAAACAATACGAAATATTTGAATAAGAATAGAGTTAAATTCCCATAGGATACAGATGTGTACCAATATGGTCGCCACTTCATTGTTTCGGTGCACCAATATAGCCGCCGTGACGTCAGATGAAAACCAAGAATATGTGAATGACATGTAAAATATTGAGACTTCACGTGTACATGTAAATCACACGTGAAATATCCAGACTTCACGTGTCATACATGTGATATATCAAGACTTCACGTGTCATACATGTGAATCACATGTGTCATACATGTGAATCACATGTAAAATATCGAGACTTCACGTGTGATACAGAAAAGTGTTTGACTTTATATATTCATAATGATGACTATTTCTCACCTTTTTCAAACGTAATGCTTCCGCTGGTTGGCGTGACGTCATCACTTGTTTTGACACCAACAATACTCCAGAGTAAGTTAGCTTTATAAAAAGTGCCATCACGGAGTACTCTTATCTTAACTTGCTTAGTTTGACCATCTTCGGGTTCAGTTACAGACATTGTGGTTATCTCAAAACCGATTTCTCCATCGGCAAACTGCGCATGTACAGTCAGGTTAAGGTTCTGGCGAGTTCCCAAACGTGGCGTGATCGGAGAAACCAACGTTTTAGCTATAAACAAAAACACGAGAGATACATATAACGTGAGTACGTAAACAACAGTGATTGAATAAATAAATAAATAAATGAATGAATGAATGAATGAATGAATGAATGAATGAATGAATGAATGAATGAATGAATGAATGAATGAACGGAATGAATGGAATGAACAGATGGTTAGATAAATAGATGAACAGACAGACAGACAGACAGACAGACAGACAGACAGACAGACAGACAGACAGACAGACAGACAGACAGACAGACAGACAGACAGACAGACAGACAGACAGACAGACAGACAGACAGACAGACAGACAGACAGACAGACAGACAGACAGACAGACAGACAGACAGACAGACAGACAGACAGACAGACAGACAGACAGACAGACAGACAGACAGACAGACAGACAGACAGACAGACAGACAGACAGACAGACAGACAGACAGACAGACAGACAGACAGACAGACAGACAGACAGACAGACAGACAGACAGACAGACAGACAGACAGACAGACAGACAGACAGACAGACAGACAGACAGACAGACAGACAGACAGACAGACAGACAGACAGACAGACAGACAGACAGACAGACAGACAGACAGACAGACAGACAAGCAGGCAGACAGACAGACAGACAGACAGACAGACAGACAGACAGACAGACAGACAGACAGACAGACAGACAGACAGACAGACAGACAGACAGACAGACAGACAGACAGACAGACAGACAGACAGACAGACAAGCAGACCGACAGACAGACCGACAGACAGACCGACAGACAGACAGACAGACAGACAGACAGACAGACAGACAGACAGACAGACAGACAGACAGACAGACAGACAGACAGACAGACAGACAGACAGACAGACAGACAGACAGACAGACAAGCAGGCAGACAAGCAGGCAGACAGACAGACAGACAGACAGACAGACAGACAGACAGACAGACAGACAAACAGACAGACAGACAGACAGACAGACAGACAGACAGCCAGACAGCCAGACAGCCAGCCAGCCAGCCAGACAGACAGACAGACAGACAGACAGACAGACAGACAGACAGACAGACAGACAGACAGACAGACAGACAGACAGACAGACAGACAGACAGACAGACAGACAGACAGACAGACAGACAGAAACAAACAAACAAACACAAACAAACAAACAAACAAACAAACAAACAAACAAACAAACAAACAAACAAACAAACAAACAAACAAACAAACAAACAAACAAACAAACAAACAAACAAACAAACAAACAAACAAACAAACAAACAAACAAACAAACAAACAAACAAACAAACAAACAAACAAACAAACAAACAAACAAACAAACAAACAAACAAACAAACAAACAAACAAACAAACAAACAAACAAACAAACAAACAAACAAACAAACAAACAAACAAACAAACAAACAAACAAACAAACAAACAAACAAACAAACAAACAAACAAACAAACAAACAAACAAACAAACAAACAAACAAACAAGCAGGCAGGCAGACAGGGGGATAAGTAGATAAATGGATTTATGGATGGATAATTGGATGAATGGATGGTGGATAGATGGATTCTTCTAACCTGGTTCGGTAAGGTGCACAGAAGTCAGCAGAATTCTAAAAACAGAATTAGCTTGAACAAATCCTTCTTGTGAAATGGTAAAATTCACAGAAGCATTCTGTTGGCCAGACACCATAGAAACGGAGCCAGATGTTGGAATACTGATGGCAGATGAATGATCACTGCCGTCGGGTAACAGATACTTAATGTCGTAGCCGATGTCAACTGTACCCAGATGTCCACCATTGCGGTTCACCACAAAATCAACCATTCGCGGATAACTAGCCTACATTTGGAAAATGTATATCGTGGTTAGATAATCTTGCCCAAAACGTAGCTGCGTGGGCCAGGGGTGGCGCCAACGTTGAACGTTTAGAATAGCTTTTCCCATCTTTTCAGCGTGAAATTATCGCAATATCCGACAAGCTACGGCATTTATTTTCATAGTATCAATAAAGAAAAATCTGTTGAACACCTAGTGTGGTCATTAACCTTTGCCATTTTCATTCAATATTGCAGACAGAAAATGGAATTTTGTGTGTTGTAATTATTACTGTTGGCTTCTGCACAATATACACCGCGTATCTTGTATTTCTAAAGGAGTTTCATTTCACTATTAAAACATTAATTACTGACTTGCTGGCTTAATCGTAAAAACCCACAATACAGTGTAAAAATTAACGGAATTCCAAAACTACTTGGATGAATAAAAAAGAATATCGTCCCGAAGCTACTAAAATACTGTATGAAAAACACCGTGAATTACGTGTAGACACTGTGTGGACACAAAGGTACATGTGGACACTGTAATTAAGGTACGTGTGGACACTGTAATTACATTTACATTAATTCAGACTTAATCTGGTCATTCTGCCATTTTTCCTTGGAAGAATGGCCCGCCATTGTTCTACAAAACTCAATTGCTATATCAATATACATATTCTTATCTTTATTATTATAATCGACTACACTATCCGCCTCGAATAGCTTATAAGCAACCTGCGGGTTGGTGTATATTTAAAAAAATGTATAATATATATATTTGATATTGGTAAATATAAATTGTGTGTATAAAATATGTCAAAATTGCACAATGGCCAGTTCAAGCCGGTTTATACGGATCCTCTACGATATTACACACACTTATAACTTATAGATAACTAAAAACTTACCAAGCTTAACTTTTGATAGGAATCGTCCGCAAATTCGAAAACGCCATAGACGTTATCACTGTCTTGGACTATTACTTTTTGCGTTCTCCCAGAAGGATCATCCGTCAGACGACCAACACTCACTCCAATCAGTTCAACTACAAACGAAAATGCCTCCTCAGGTATAAAATCCTGTCTTACGGCAATATTAATGGCCTTGTATTGTTCACCATCGTTGAAGACTACAGTACCATTTGTTGGTGAAATCTGTTCGGACAAGTCCTTTCCAGTTGACGTTGCTTTCCAGGTAAGTACGATTATACCAAACCTACCAGCGGTACGCTCGATGGTTATGCTCGCAGAATCACCACCATCTTCACTGAGAAGAGTACTACCATTACCAGTTAACCCAAAGACACCCGCATGGTCATCACTCTGTAGAATCTCAATGGTACACATCGTTGGTGACACCAGAGTAATATCTGGACTTAAGCTGGTTAGGTGAACTGTAAAGTTTTCAGATAGTTCTGGTATATCATCTTCTAAGATCGTAACCATAAACGACTTTTTAGTATCACCATTACTGAACATCACAGTACCATTGGAGTGACTAAAATCTTGATTGCTCACAGCACCATCAGACTTCAAGTACCATGAAACTGAACTAGTTAGGTCAACAGATGTTATTGGGATAGTACCAGTAGGATCCAATCCTCTGTAAATCCATATGACGACGCTGCTTTGGTTCTCAGGGACAGTGATGTGGTTCAGAGCAAATCTTACAGGAATATCATTAGTTGAAATTGTTACAACCACTTTTGAGAGAGTGTTATTAAGTTTAGCTCCACCCGAGACAGAAGTCAGCTCAAATGTAAATTCCTCATCTTGCTCAATGATCTAAAGAAAGTTATTTACTAGCATTCAATTATAATCAATTATAGTCTTCCTTCACCAAAAAAACCGTGAAGATGTCTCCTTCCTCATTTTTAAAATCCTAAGTCTGTCCCTGATTGTAGGATCAGCAGTAGGACTGGCCCACTGATAATTTATTGGAAGCACACAGGACATCGCTTACCATATTAAAAGCCGTATTTACACAGCCAAAATTTAAGCACGCTTAAGTTAAGCGTGCTTAAAATGCGCCACCTTTGTGCGTTTACACAGTCATTTAATAATCCCTTACTAAAACACGTACGTACACCATTATTCAACATGGCGGACGAGCTATATTTTTGGTTTTGGAAGCTTCGTATGGGTAGCGTGCGACAAAGAACAACGGAAGACATCGGTACACGAGAAAGAGTAATAGCTAAAAGAAAGAAAGAAACAACGGAGCAAAGAATAGCGAGATGAAGCTTCTACAGCAGGGCAAAACAATGAATTTTATCGTATTAATAACACCGTATTAATAGCAAGCGTTTTTCAATCCCGTTGCGTTTACACGGCCAAGTTAAATGCGCGATTAACTGATCGTGCTCAGTTTAATCCACCTCCTTGAGGTGGTGCAAACTAATCGCGATTAATTTACGCCGATCTGCTTACACGGACATTTTAAGTAGGGATGAGCCGATAATCGGAAATTAATCGGTAGAAGCCGATAATCGGCAACTTTCAGGCTGATCTCATCGGTTATCGGCCGATTACATCGACATATATCGGCGGTCCGATAAATACTATTCTGGATTTTATACTTGTGGATTTCATTTTCTTTTTTAAGAAAAACACTAAGTTATAGTGATTCCACAAAGAAACTATAAAATTTAAGATAAGGTGCATCATGTTTAACGCGTCATATTTCTTGTTTGGTGAAACATTTTTTGTTTTCGACTTTCGTCAATCGTATTTCATTTTTCATATTTCAACTTAAACTCCGTCTTGCTGATGACTGATGGTTAATGATCACATTATATTTGTCAAACAATATACGTTATGTTTTGCTATTGTTTTGCCGCAAATCAAGTGTCAGGAATTCCTGTTGACAAATATCGGTAACCGCCGATAAATCGGCCGATCAGATCATAAATCGTATCGGAATTTATCGGATCGGTAAATTTGATTTTTCTTGATCGGCTCATCCCTAATTTTAAGCCCGCTTAAAGTCAGATGTGACTCAGATCCCGCTTAGATTTTGGTCGTGTAAACAGGACTAAAGTCAGGCGCGCAATTACGTGTTAAGACCGGATTATGTAATATTTCAAACATGAGCAGCAGTGTTATATCAGACTTCAAAAACTCATTAATAATTCACGAGGAAAACACAAAGGAAAATCATGACCGTGACGTGTCTCTATATGTGACAGAGACACGCTCGCTATTTTCAATGAACTTTTTCTTCGATTTTGCGGCTCAGACAACTTCAATTTTCAAAACTGATTTCTATATGAGCGTATATGGATAGTTTTTGAAGCCATTTAAAACATTTGCAGTACGTGTTTTATCAGATCTAAAACAATCGGCTATCGTCTCGTGTTTTATATCTTATAAAACACTGCTGGATAGTTTTTGAAGACATTTAAAACATTCGCAGTACGTGTTTTATCAGATCTAAAACAATCGGCTATCGCCTCGTGTTTTAAATCTGATAAAACACTGCTGCTCATGTTTGCCGAGTGTTTTAGAACTCTTAATTTATTATTGCAATTGAGTCGGTTTTCTTTGTTCTTTCGAGGGCTTTAGATTGCATAAAGCCCTTGAATACTAATTAGAAACGAAATGAAGTAAAAAACAAGGAAAATCTTTGTCCAAGGTAGAAAAAAAGACAAAACTTTGTTGGAAAACCTCCTCAATAATAAATTAAGTCAGATAAATCCCTCGAACGTCGGGATTTATGCGATATAAAGCCCTCGGACGCTGCACGTCCTTGGGTCTTTATAGAGCATAAATCCCTCGTTCTCGGGATTTATCTATTACATAAAACACGTACTGCGAATTTTTTGAATAGCTTCAAAAACGATCAATTTGGTAAGTTCATTGGCGTGGTAATTTTGAAAAATAATGTTGTCTAAGCCGAGAAAATGAAAGCTAAAATCAAGAGGTTTCAGGAGGTAAGGCGTGCGACGAGGTGCGAGTGCGCCCCTCAAACGATCAGGTGTGCAGCAGTATACAATACTTACATTATCAGTACGAACAAAAAATTCCAAGCTCTTGTTTTTCTCACCATTCTGAAAGTGGACCACACCAGTTGTTGGATAAATATCATTATCTTTAGGATCCTTCGGATCAACCTTATATGTAATAAAAAAGTAATCATTTTTAATAATTGTGGATAATATAATACTACATTTAGGTAAGTTTTATCAAAACAATATTCCAATACAATGACTCACTTTCCAGTAGACTGATATTGGTCCATATGCACCAACTTGGCGCTGAATACGCAAATACTTTGGCTTGGAAGTACCAGAAGTTCTGGGCTCATGAAAACTAATGCTATTGGGCTGAAAAAACGAATATTAACAAACTTTAAATTTTGCAGTGATTAATTATTGAATTGAATTAAATTCCCATGCATACTGATCACATTTGCCAGCAACTGCAAGAAAACTGCAGACACAGTGCAATATCAGACTGCAGACAATCTTCAGGCAATCTGCAGTCAATCTGCAGTCAGTTGTATGCAGTCAATCTGCAGGCAATCAGATTGCAGACAATCTTCAGTCAATCTTCAGTCAATCTGCAGTCAATCTGCAGTCAGCTGTATGCAGTCAATCTGCAGTCAATCTGCAGTCAATTTGCAGTCAATCTGCAGTCAGCTGTATGCAGTCAATTTGCAGTCAATCTGCAGTCAGCTGTATGCAGTCAATCTGCAGTCAATCTGTAGTCAATTTGCAGTCAATCTGCAATCAGCCGTATGCAGTCAATCTGCAGTCAGTCTGCAATCAATCTGCAGTCAATCTGCAGTCAGCTGTGTGTAGTCAATTTGCAGTCAATCTGCAGTCAATTTGCAGTCAATCTGCAGTCAGCTGTGTGCAGTCCATTTGCAGTCAATCTGCAGTCAATCTGCAGTCAATCTGCAGTCAATCTGCAGTCAATCTGCAGTCAATTTGCAGTCAATCTGCAGTCAATCTGCAATCAATCTGCAGTCAATCTGCAGTCAATTTGCAGTCAATCTGCAGTCAGCTGTGTGCAGTCAATCTGCAGTCAATCTGCAGTCAATCTGCAGTCAATCTGCAGTCAACCTGCAGTCAATCTGCAGTCAATCTGCAGTCAATCTGCAGTCAATCTGCAGTCAATCTGCAGTCAATCTGCAGTCAACTGTATGCAGTCAATCTGCAGTCAACTGTATGCAGTCAATCTGCAGTCAACTGTATGCAGTCAATCTGCAGTCAACTGTATGCAGTCAATCTGCAGTCAACTGTATGCAGTCAATCTGCAGTCAACTGTATGCAGTCAGTCTGCAGTCAATCTGCAGTCAATCTGCAGTCAACTGTATGCAGTCAATCTGCAGTCAACTGTATGCAGTCAATCTGCAGTCAACTGTATGCAGTCAATCTGCAGTCAACTGTATGCAGTCAATCTGCAGTCAACTGTATGCAGTCAATCTGCAGTCAACTGTATGCAGTCAATCTGCAGTCAGCTGTATGCAGTCAATCTGCAGTCAGCTGTATGCAGTCAATCTGCAGTCAATCTGCAGTCAATCTGCAGTCAATCTGCAGTCAACTGTATGCAGTCAATCTGCAGTCAATCTGCAGTCAACTGTATGCAGTCAATCTGCAGTCAATTTGCAGTCAATCTGCAGTCAATCTGCAATCAATCTGCAGTCAATCTGCAGTCAATTTGCAGTCAATCTGCAGTCAATCTGCAGTCAGCTGTGTGCAGTCAATCTGCAGTCAATCTGCAGTCAATCTGCAGTCAATCTGCAGTCAATCTGCAGTCAATCTGCAGTCAATCTGCAGTCAATCTGCAGTCAATCTGCAGTCAATCTGCAGTCAATCTGCAGTCAATCTGCAGTCAATCTGCAGTCAATCTGCAGTCAATCTGCAGTCAATCTGCAGTCAATCTGCAGTCAATCTGCAGTCAATCTGCAGTCAATCTGCAGTCAGTCTGCAGTCAATCTGCAGTCAATCTGCAGTCAATCTGCAGTCAATCTGCAGTCAATCTGCAGTCAATCTGCCAGTCACTCTGCAGTCAATCTGCAGTCAGTCTGCAGTCAATCTGCAGTCACTCTGCAGTCACTCTGCGGTCAATCTGCAGTCAGTCTGCAGTCAATCTGCAGTCAGTCTGCAGTCAGTCTGCAGTCACTCTGCAGTCACTCTGCAGTCACTCTGCAGTCAATCTGCAGTCAATCTGCAGTCAGTCTGCAGTCAATCTGCCAGTCACTCTGCAGTCACTCTGCAGTCAATCTGCAGTCAATCTGCAGTCAATCTGCAGTCAATCTGCAGTCAGCCTGCAGTCAATCTGCCAGTCACTCTGCAGTCACTCTGCAGTCAATCTGCAGTCAGTCTGCAGTCAATCTGCAGTCAGTCTGCAGTCACTCTGCAGTCACTCTGCAGTCACTCTGCAGTCAATCTGCAGTCAATCTGCAGTCAGTCTGCAGTCAATCTGCCAGTCACTCTGCAGTCAATCTGCAGTCAATCTGCAGTCACTCTGCAGTCACTCTGCAGTCACTCTGCAGTCAATCTGCCAGTCACTCTGCAGTCACTCTGCAGTCAATCTGCAGTCACTCTGCAGTCAATCTGCAGTCAGTCTGCAGTCAATCTGCAGTCAGTCTGCAGTCACTCTGCAGTCAATCTGCAGTCACTCTGCAGTCACTCTGCAGTCACTCTGCAGTCAATCTGCCAGTCACTCTGCAGTCACTCTGCAGTCACTCTGCAGTCACTCTGCAGTCAATCTGCAGTCACTCTGCAGTCAATCTGCAGTCAATCTGCAGTCACTCTGCAGTCACTCTGCAGTCACTCTGCAGTCAGTTTGCAGTCACTCTGCAGTCACTCTGCAGTCACTCTGCAGTCACTCTGCAGTCAATCTGCAGTCAATCTGCAGTCAGTCTGCAGTCAATCTGCCAGTCACTCTGCAGTCACTCTGCAGTCAATCTGCAGTCAATCTGCAGTCAATCTGCAGTCAATCTGCAGTCAATCTGCAGTCAGTCTGCAGTCAATCTGCAGTCAATCTGCAGTCAATCTGCAGTCAATCTGCCAGTCACTCTGCAGTCAATCTGCAGTCAGTCTGCAGTCAATCTGCAGTCACTCTGCAGTCACTCTGCGGTCACTCTGCAGTCAATCTGCAGTCAGTCTGCAGTCAATCTGCCAGTCACTCTGCAGTCACTCTGCAGTCAATCGTCAATCTGCAGTCAATCTGCAGTCAATCTGCCAGTCACTCTGCAGTCAGTCTGCAGTCAATCTGCAGTCAATCTGCAGTCAATCTGCAGTTAATCTCTACAGTTCATCTCTGCAGTCAATCTGCAGCTAGACTAAGTAAAAAAATTAACTTCCTGGCCAATGTCCATGAATTACCACAAAGTACTCCATGAATATCCAGATTGCATATAGATTGTCTGCAGACTGCATATTACTAAACTGTGCGATACTTGTGAACAGATTTACCTGCATGTCTGTGGACTTATTTTTGGGTGGTACGGTATGTTAAAATTCATTGCAATTGATAAATAAAACTTACCATATCAAAACCAACAATACCATAGGCATCATCATTGGCAATTATTTTAATATTTGCAAAACGTGGATCAGTAACTGAACCGGTTGATCCTGGCACCAATGATAACTGGACAACAAATGTCTCATTGCCCTCAGCTTCAGTGTCATCCTCAATGTAAAAGTTAGTAGTGGCAGACGTTTCACCAGAAAGAAATTTCCCAGTAGTCGTTAGTTCATCAAAATCATTTCCAGTTGAATTCAAAATCTGTACAGAAAAAAGAAGAAGATAGTTTAAGGTGGCTCCATATAGTTTCTTGAAAAATGGAAAATATAAGTTTGAGAGCCCAAAACACGTGCATAAACAATTCCAAAAAAGAATAAAACTAAATGTTATGCATAATTAAACAGTTTGACAATCAAAAACTATTACCAAATAAATACCAACAGTTGTTGCTATGGCAACAATGACGTTTCAAAATGGCTGCCAATTACCCT
Source organism: Corallium rubrum (assembly GCA_964035015.1). NCBI lineage: Eukaryota > Metazoa > Cnidaria > Anthozoa > Scleralcyonacea > Coralliidae > Corallium > Corallium rubrum. The sequence continues at coordinate 7,302,463 of OZ036000.1, forward strand.
TCAAACTAATTTAATTCGAAAAAAACTTTGGTGACCCCCAATTTTTTTTTCATTAAAACTTTTCTTGAAGTATGAGTAATCAATAGGCCGATTTTAAAAAAATTCTGTAGAACAAATAATTTTTTCCCCAGAAAAATCATGTTTGTTAATTTTTAAAAAATTTCGTTCTACAGAATTTTTTTAAATCGGCTTATTGATTACTCATACTTCAAGGAAAGTTTAAAAAAAAATAAATTGGGGGTCACCAAAGTGTTTTTCAAATTAAATTAGTTTGAAGGATAATTGGCAGCCATTTTGAAATGTCATTGTTGCCATAGCAATAACTGTTGCTATTTATTTGGTAGCAGTTTTTGATTGTCAGACTGTTTAACTATGCATAACATTTCGTTTTATTCTTTTTCTGAATTGTGTAATCACGTGTTTTGAACTCTCAAACTTGTATTTTCCATTTTTCAAGAAACTGTATGGAGACACCTTAAACTAAATTAGCACTCAAATTTTTCATGATTCCACAAGGCTAATTAAGGTCTAGACTGGGTATTGTTCTACATTACTCATGATTGTTCTATGAGAATTAAATAGGACAATGGCCAATTCAGACCCAGCCTAGATTTAAAAAGATTTATAAATTTAATTTAAAAATTAAGAAATAAAAAAAGTCAAATTAGGATAATTTAACTACCTTGCAAAGAAAATTAATTTCTCCATCCGAACCTCCAGTTCTTTGGATATTTAGGGAAACCGATGCAGAATCAATCTCATCAACCTCAACTTGCGTAGTTTGAAAAGAAATTGAACCAGGAGCTGAGAAACATGAAGGTAAGGCCACAACAAACACCAAAAAATAGAAGAGGTTCATCCCTATACAAAATAGTAAAAATCTCAGTTACATTGCTGCAAAAATTTGGAATCTCAGTAACAATGCCCTACAACGTACACAAATGGACAACTATGCAGATATAAGTACAACAGATTTTACTATTGCATCTGTGTACGTCATAAGGCTTGTTGCCAAAAAAGCTCAAATTTCTCTAAAAATGAACTAGCCATGGTTTTAAACTTTGAGAATTCATATAAAACAAGAATTATAAACCAGATTCTCTTGAAATTCTCAGTAAATGCTCTTGCCATGCTCTTTTTGTTCATTAAAATAAACAACATGTTTTTCACATATAAATACTGTAGCACAGAAGTGACTGTTCAAAGCTTAGCAACGCTAAAAATCGGTTTCAGACAGAAACTGGAAAACACAGAGAAGTTTGAGATCCCTAATTTTCTGTTCAGATAATATCCATTAAAAACCTTCATTGTTATCTAAGAATATTTAATATAGAGACCTCCTAGGATACCGTCAAACGGTCAAAGTCGTTTAACAAAATCAATTATTGCAGAGTGTAAACAAACAAACTCCGTCAAATGAACAATGCACATTTTTTCCTTTCAAACAATGATCACACGAACACAACTCTAATTCCTCTACCTTAAATACTTTTTATAACTACTAAAAAACTAAACCAACACGTTTGTCAAACGGGGTGAGGTTAACAACGTGAGATAAAGACGGTTATTGAAGTTCTTTTGGAAGTGATGCTTCGTTTCTAAGGACGCCATGTTTGTGTCGGTCTCGCGGGATATGTCCGTCATTGTTTGAAATTTCTTTTTTAATACTTTTTTAAAACAGGTGAACCACAGTGCGTTTCTTAAACCTTTATATGTGCTAGTATACTGAATAAACGTGCAACTAATAAGCGTAATCTTTCACTCTTTCGTCGTAACTACAGTGCCATTTAAATGAACCTTCAAACGAACGTTGGGACGTCCCACATGAATCATTCAAAGCTTGGCTGCTTGGGCATGTTTAAATCAGTTCTAATCGTTTCCAAAGACAAGCGAAGACTTCAAACAAGTATTCTTTTAAACACACTGTATTATAAATCAAACAAAATACCTCAGTTTCTTTGTAGAATACCACAAGGCGAAACACACTTTATTAAAACGACTTTATAATTTGATACTTCAAACTATATTAAAGTGTACATACCTTCACTCAAATAACGTGTATTCTGACTTCTTTTCTCTCATACAATGTTCTTCTATTCAATTATTAGAGAGCTGGTTGTGTTTCGTACACAATGAATACCAGAAAGTGTGTAAATGCTGAATCATTCGTTATTTCTTTCACAATTTATAAGTAATCACATTCCAGAACACAACTGCACGCGTCAAATTTTGAATTTGCGATCAAGGGAAGCGTGAAGTTTCAAGGGAGCCTGGGGAACAATAAGACCAAATATACGCTGAACGGGTTCTGACTATTCTTATTTCCACTTTTGACCACATACAATCTTGGACAAAACGGTTGTTACACTTAACAAAAAAATCGCATCAGTCTTTTTAAATGTAGTGTTTTTTGTTTATCCCCCTCCCCCCTTTCAATGTTGATTTCTACCCATACTCCCTTTGGTCTGGTCGCGTATGCTTTACGCCGGTTTACTGAAATAGCTGTATACCACATGCTTCCCTCCCAACCATCGAACGAAGTCCCCTGTGAAAAAATTGACAATGAATCCAATGAATCGTGATAGCGTGCGTACTAGAATCGTGATTATTTGTGGCGTATAAGCGGCTGGTTTTCTGGATCACTAAGACATGGGATCGTTTTAGTACTATTTTTGACTTGACATCAAAGCGAGGCTACAATCTTTGTTGTTAATTAAACTGCCCTCAAAAAATCATCCACACTTGAATTAGATATTTTTACCACGTCACTTGAGCAAGAAAAATCTCCCGCCCCCCTTGTGTAATGTTGTTCCTATAAATTGCAATAATTTTATTGTTTCAGTGGTTTCTTTTCTACAAATAAACTATTGAATTTCCATTTCTACCTACACTCCTTTTCGGTCTCGTCGCGTAGGCTTCACGCCGATGTTACCGAAACGTTTATTGACAACAGCACGTACCATAGTCCTAAATGGTAAATGGCGGTGCCGTGCCTAGGTATTCATCACTACGCACGAACGAACAAACTAACTCCGGCACAAGCAGAATATAAAGTACTGCTTGCTACTCATTTTGGCATCGCAACTTTTAATAACAAATACCAATATTGTACATATGCTAAAATACCCATACTTTATCATGTTACAGTAATTACCGAGACAAAAGACAAAATTGCGGTGACGTAATTTACGAGACACATGAGTTAGCAGCGCTTTATATTCTGCCTGTTTTGTTTATTTTTGTTTTGTTTTGGTTGGTTGGTTGGTTGGTTGGTTCGTTCGTTCGTTCGTTCGTCCGTCCGTCCGTCCTTCTCCCCCCTCTAAATCCCTCCCTCCCTCCCTCCCTCCCTCCCTCCCTCCCTCCCTCCCTCCCTCCCTCCCTCCCTCCCTCCCTCCTTCCTTCCTTCCTTCCTTCCTTCCTTCCTTCCTTCCTTCCTTCCTTCCTTCCTTCCTTCCTTCCTTCCTTCCTTTAGGACCTTTCTTTAGGACTTGGTCTTTTTTTTAGCTTGAGCTCGCTTTTTAATAACACAGAAAAAGGCGACAGCGGTTGACTAGAATAGTGAAATTCATTAATTGCGCACGTACGATATACATTTCAATTTCATTTCAATGCATGGCCTAACTCTAATTGAATAATTACGTCAATACTACCTAAAAATGATCAAGTCATTCGCTCTAAAAATTTATTCTAAAAATTGTTTTGGTATAGATATGCTGGCGAGGTCGCGCCATGCGCATTTTAACACCGACAAATGCATTCCTGATTATGCAGAATTCTAAAATAATGGGCAAATTTCTTGTATAAGACCCCGTTTACACGATGCCGGTACAATTTGAAAACGGAACAAAATCATGCCGTTTAGGCCTTGCGTTTATACGATACCGGCACAAAAATGACATGAAAACGGCACAAAATGAAAACGGTTCCTTGACGGCATGAAATGAAAACGCAACACTAGCCGGTATCATGTAAACGCCCGTGCCGTAACAGTTTGATGACGGTAATCATGATATATACGACCACAGTATTAGGTCAGCAGTATTCACAAAGTCTTCTCAATTCTCATTGGAAGAGAATCCGCACTGTGTAAACGCACGACTTTTTGGCCTGCATTTACACACAGGCATGATTTTGTTCCGTTTTCAAATTGTACCGGCATCGTGTGAACGGGGTCTAAAACTAGAAAAATAAATAAACATTACAATATCCTATATTCTATAATTCCTCGTTACCACTACTCGCCAAAGACAAATAAGTCTGTGAGAGTAATATGTACTCACATAGAGACTTCATTATTCTACGGAATGGAACGTCACATGCCAGGGAACACTGTTGTGATATTAAAGTGCATATGAAACGAAAGTTAAGTCTGTCTTAGTTTCAGAAATTGCAGCTTGATGTTAGTAATAATTGTTAGTTGTTTGCTGTACAAGCTGTGTTAGTTAGTAATACTCAGAAAAACTCTGAGCTCTAAGCGGGACTCGAACCCACAACCTTCTGAATGCTAGCCAGACGCTCTAACCATTGAGCCACCAGAACTCAGATAGCGGAGCAAGGTTAATTATAGCCTGCGTAGCTGGCGGTATTACCGCCAGCTACGCAGGCTAGGTTAATTTTAGACTGTGCCCATTCTAACATCTTTATTATTACTAACATCAAGCTGTAATTTCTGAAACTAACTAACAGTGTTTAACTGGAAACTTACTGTTACAACGCGACTTGTAGACCAACAAGTACTTGTAACCGAGCGGTTGGAATTCGTTCCTAGAGGACTGGGCACAGTCTAAGGTATAAGTACCTTAATTAACCTTGCTCCGCTATCTGAGTTCTGGTGGCTCAATGGTTAGAGCGTCTGGCTAACATTCAGAAGGTTGTGGGTTCGAGTCCCGCTCAGAGCTCAGAGTTTTTCTGAGTATTACTAACTAACACAGCTTGTACAGCAAACAACTGACAATTATTAAGTCCGTCTTATTTGAAAGAACACTTAGCCCCTGACTGGCCACAGTTGCCTTTTGGCAACTTATTAATTGCCAGACGATTTTACTCGTCAAGGGGCGAGCTCCCAAAAACCTGGTCAATAAAGGGTTAAAGTGTCTACGAAATGAAAAATTCGTTGGCATTTTTGTTGTTTTATTGTACAGAGGAGCATGACAGGAGCACTCACTGAAAATTTCAAGAGAATCTGATGCGTAGTTTTCGCGCTATAAACTCTCAAAGTTTGCCATGGCTAGTTCGTTCGTGGAGAAAAATTGGGCTTTCGGTAACAATGCTTATGACGTACGCAGATGGACAAACTATGCATAAGAACAATAGATTTCACTATTAATGATCCATCTGCGTACGTCATAAGGCATTGTTACCAAGAAGCCCAAATTTCCCCAAAACAAACTATCCACGGCAAATTTTGAGAGTTGATAGCGCGAAAACTACGCATCAGATTCTCTTGAAATTTTCAGTGAGTGCTAGCGCTCCTGTCATGCTCCTCTGTACAATAAAACAACAAAAATGCCAACGAATTTTTCACTTCATAGACACTTTAAAATGACAGCCTTTGATCAGATCTTCCTCGGCCCACTCCACCTTTGCTCGCGCGGTATAGAGCCTCTGTGGTGGAGATCTCCGCCAGTAGCCCGAGTGAACGTCTGACTCAGGCGTCTTGTCTGCATATTAAACAAACTGAAATATCTCAACAACGAAGCAAGGTAACGAAAAACTGCAAAAGATGGTGAATCACATCCTCCATTAATGTGATTTGATAATTGCAACGATGTATAACCTTCTCCGTTAAGTCCGCATTAGTGAGGTTCAGATCATACTTCCACTATACCACTACCGCTACCATAAATATAATTAAGGGGCCGTTTACATGAATCCGGATTGAGTTCAATCCGGTTCTCATTCCGGATTGAAATCTCATTCCGGATTGAAATTTCGTTCCGGAATCATGTAAAGGTGGTGCGAGTTTCATTCCGGAATGAAAAACGTGACAGAGAGGACTAGAACAAACAATGCATGCGTGTTTTCTAATATTTACGGATTTCAGGCGACAGGCGGATTTCAATTCAGAAGCCCAATTCCCATGTAAACACGGTGGTGTTTTTCCGGAATCATGTAAAGGTGGTGCGAGTTTCATTCCGGAATGAAAAACGTGACAGAGAGGACTAGAACAAACAATGCATGCGTGTTTTCTAATATTTACGGATTTCAGGCGACAGGCGGATTTCAATTCAGAAGCCCAATTCCCATGTAAACACGGTTTGACTTCGCATTTCAATCCGGATTGAAACTCAATCCGGATTCATGTAAACGGCCCCTAAGCATGGCAAATATTATTTTTACGTTCAGTAATAGTCGCAGGTCTCAAACCTAGTGCAAAAAGAAAGCGTTTAACGGTACTAGGATTAATACCAACTACGACTACAGGACGAAAAAACGAACATTACACCAGTTTAACAACATTTACGGTAGCGGTAGCGGTAGTGGAAGTGTGATCTCAACCTCACTATTATGCACATGCGACGTCAAATGTTAACTTTGCATATCAAAGAACTTTAAATATCTCAATAACGAAGCAAAGAAACGAAAACTTGAAAAAGATATTTCTTTCAAATAAGACAAACCTAATTTTCGTGTTATAGGCACTTTAGCGATTCAATGATCACATAACCCTAACAAACAGCCTAACCCTAATCAGTAACCGTGTTTAGCGCTAAACTTATACGTTAACAAGAACAACTAGCAGATTTTTCCCATTTCTTAAACAGCTGTTTCGTTCCGTAGAATAATGAAAGCCACAAATAGTATTCTGTGGCCATTTGGCGCCGTCAAAACGGCAGCACGTCTTCCATCAGCGGTCCATGTAATACGGTTGTTTGGGAGAGAAGAAATACACAGTTGTGTTTACTTTAAGAGTTTCTTTTGCGCGTGAACTATAAGACAGTTCTTGCAGCACCTCTTTGTCCATTGTCTGTAGAGGCAGAGCTCGGTTAGTGAAGGTTTTAAAAGAAGGTTACAGAAATATGTGTCGTGTGCAGCTTGGTGGCAGTTCTCTCGTGTTATGGGCTTAGAATCACCTAATTAAATACGTCAAAAAATAATTTCGTATTCAGTAAAACGTTAAATGCCAACAGATGGTTACCTAAGTAGGGTAGCTATATTGCATATGATAATAAGTCAGAAAAATATTGATAATGATTCGGTAAATATGATGATGATAAAGATGATGATGACAATGACAACGACAACGACAACGACAACGACAACGACAACGACAACGACAACGACAACGACAACGACAACGACAACGACAACGACAACGACAACGACAACGACAACGACAACGACAACGACAACGACAACGACAACGACAACGACAACGACAACGACAACGACAACGACAACGACAACGACAACGACAACGACAACGACAACGACAACGACAACGACAACGACAACGACAACGACAACGACAACGACAACGACAACGACAACGACAACGACAACGACAACGACAACGACAACGACAACGACAACGACAATGACAATGACAATGATAATGATAATGATAATGATAATGTTGATGTTGATGATGAGGAGATGATGACGATGATGATGATAATGGTAATAATGGTAATGATGATGATGATGATGACGATGATGATGATGAGAATGAGGAGATGATGACGATGATGGTGACGATGATGGTGATGATGATGATAATGATGATGATGATGATGATGATGATGATGATGATGATGATAATGATGATGACGACGGTGACGATGATGATGATGATAATGATGATGATGATGATGATGATGATCATCATCATCATCATCATCATCATCATCATCATGAACATTACCTTGAACATGTAGGCATTCAGTTAGCGCACATGCTTGGAATCTCGTTGGTTTAGAATGCCTTTGACAGCCCTGGGTAATCTTTTTCGTCTCTTTATTTATACATCGAATGCTCCTTCCTCGTATACCTCCACCACATGTCACAGGGCACTGAGCAGAAAATAAAAGAACAGAAAAATATTCTTGTAAAACGAAACAAAGAAAATAATATTTGTGTGGAACCCTAAGTCGTAAGATACACAATCCAAGCAATACAGGAATCACAGCATACCATACCATACCACACCACACCACACCACACAACACCACACCACACCACACAACACCACACCACAACATACTATACAACCTCACGCCACGCCACACCACACAATACCATATCATACTACACCACACCACACCACACCACACCACACCATACTATACCATACCATACCATAGCATACCATACAATACCATATCATACCACACTATACCATACCATACCATACCATACGACCCGATACCATACCACGCCACACCATACTATACAACCTCACGCCACGCCACGCCACACCACACCACACAATACCATATCATACTACACCACACCACACCACATCACACCACACCACACCACACCATACTATACCATATACCATACCATACCATACCATACCATACCATACCATACCATACCATACCATACCATACCATACAATACCATATCATACCACACCATACCATACCATACCATACCATACCATACGACCCGATACCATACCACGTCACACTATTAACCATACCATTCTAAACGATAATATACCATTAACCAAACCATATCATTACCTGATCACACCATACCATACCATACCACACCATTAACCATATCATCCTAAAGATACCATTAACCAAACCATACCATCACCTGTATCACACCATACCATTAATCATACCATATAACACCATACCATACCACACCATACCACATTTGCAAGACTTTGCCTCCGATGTTTTACGTAAGGACTCACCTTATTCCATCGACCAACCCACCAGACCAAGCAATGAGCTGGCAAACACCGTTTCACGTCTTTAGGCTTCTTGTTTCGCTTACATTTCCTATTGCCACCCTCACACCACACTCTGCGCGTCATCTGACCTTGCTCATTACTACACGAACCTTGACACTGAAAAAATCACACAAAATCATTATGATTACCTATTATGATAATGATGATGATAATAATGATATTAATAATGATGACAAGGACGATGATAATTTTGATGATGGCGATGATGATGATCAATGGCAATGATGACTATGATGAAGATGATGATCGATGACGATAACGGTGGTGATGATGATAATCATGGCGATGATATAAATGATGACAAATAGTGATGATGATAATGATGATTATTATTTTCTCAAGGCTGGCAATGCCACTGCCTTGAACTCCTAAAAAAAATAAAAATTGATCGACATACTACCCACCTCAGTCCATTCGCTTGCCTTCCATTCAGGACATTCAACCTTACATTTTCTCCGCCAAGCTGGTTTTCCTTTCCTGCTGCATTTTGTTCCACTGCAAGTGACACTTCGATATCGCTTTCCTTGACCGCATCTTCTTGACGTACACTTAGACCACTCAGTGACGATCCAATATGGACAAGCTTGTTCGTTGCACGGTTCACTGTTGGCCGGCTTCACTCCATCACAGGAATAAGTTCCCTCGCCAGAACACCATACCTTGCGAACTCTCTCTCCGGATCCGCAACTCTTAGAGCATGTACTCCATTTACCGATTAACCATCTGGGACACGGTACGTCACTGCACGTTTTTCTGGCAATTGGCTTCTTATCTCGACATTTCCCAAGTTGGTTGTTGGAACAGAATACGCTTCGCGTTTGAGTCCCACCAGCACATGTCTTGGAACATTTACCCCATTGACCAACAGTCCACTGTGGACATGGTGCTTCACCACATTTCTTGTTCGCATCTGGCTGGTCTTTTGCTGAACATTTGCCAACATGACTGTTCTTGCAAGTCACAGTTCGTGACTGAGTGCCACCACCACATGTCTTGGAACATTTACTCCATTGACCAAAAGTCCACTGTGGACATGGTGATTCACCACACTTTTTCCCCTTTTCTGGTTTGTCTTTCTCTGAACATTTACCAACATGACGGTTCTTACAAGTCACAGTTCGCGATTGAATACCACCACCACACGTCTTAGAACATTTACTCCATTGACCAACCGACCATATGGGACATGGTGCTTCACCACATATTTTGAACCTACCAGGTTTATCTTTCTCTGAACATTTACCAACATGACTGTTCTTACAGATCACAGTTCGAGACTGAGTACCACCACCACATGTCTTGGAACATCTACTCCACTCACCAACTGACCACATAGGACATGGTGCTTCACCGCATTTCTTGGTTTCATCAGGTTTGTGCCTTTGTGCACATTCACCAACATGACTGTTCTCACAGATCACAGTTCGTGACTGAATACCACCACCACACGTCTTGGAACATCTACTCCATTGACCAACAGACCACCTAGGACATGGTGCTTCACCACATGTCTTTCTGGGATCTGGTTTGTCTTTTTCCAAACATTTACCAACATGACTGTTCTTACAAATTACAGTTCGTAACTGTGTACTACTACCACATGTCTTGGAACATCTACTCCATTGACCAACAGACCACTGTGGACATGGTGCCTCACCACATTTCTTGCTTCTATCTGGCTTGTTTTTCCCTGAACACTCCCCAACATGACTGTTCTTGCAAGTAACAGTTCGTGTTTTAGTTCCACCACCACATGTCTTGGAACATTTGCTCCATTGATCAACAGACCACTGTGGACATGGTGCTTCACCACATTGCCTGCTTGCATTTGGCTGGTCTTTCCCTAAGCAGTTACCAACATGACTGTTCTTGCAAGTCACAGTTCTTGACTGAGTACCACCACCACATGTCTTGGAACATTTACTCCACAGTCCAACTGACCATTCAGGACATGGTGCTTCACCACATTTCTTCCTGGCATCTGGTTTGTCTTTCTCCAAACATTTACCAACATGACTGTTTTTACAGATTACAGTCCGTGAGTGTATTCCACCACCACATGTCTTGGAACATTTGGTCCATTCACCAACAGACCATTTTGGACATGGTGCTTCACCACATATCTTTCTGGCATCTGGTTTGTCTTGCTCCAAACATTTACCAACACGACTGTTCTTACAGATCACAATTCGTGCTTGAATTCCACCACCACATGTCTTGGAACATTTGGTCCATTCACCAACAGACCATTCAGGACATGGTGCTTCACCACATTTCTTCCTGGCATCTGGTTTGTCTTTCTCCAAACATTTACCAACATGACTGTTTTTACAGATCACAGTTCGTAACTGTGTACCACCACCACATGTCTTGGAACATTTACTCCATTGACCAACAGACCACTGTGGACATGGTGCTTCACCGCATTTCTTGCGTGCATCGGGCTGGTCTTTTGCTGAACATTTACCAACATGACTGTTCTTGCAAGTCACAGTTCGTGACTGAGTACCACCACCACATGTCTTGGAACATTTGGTCCATTGACCAACAGACCACTGTGGACATGGTGCTTCACCACATGTCTTTCTTGGATCTGGTTTGTCTTTTTCCAAACATTTACCAACATGACTGTTCTTACAGATCACAGTTCGTAACTGTGTACCACCACCACATGTCTTGGAACATTTACTCCATTGACCAACAGTCCACTGTGGACATGGTGCTTCACCGCATTTCTTGCGTGCATTGGGCTGGTCTTTTGCTGAACATTTACCAACATGACTGTTCTTGCAAGTCACAGTTCGTGACTGAGTACCACCACCACATGTCTTGGAACATTTACTCCACAGTCTAACTGACCATTCAGGACATGGTGCTTCACCACATTTCTTCCTGGCATCTGGTTTGTCTTTCTCCAAACATTTACCAACATGACTGTTTTTACAGATTACAGTCCGTGAGTGTATTCCACCACCACATGTCTTGGAACATTTGGTCCATTCACCAACAGACCATTTTGGACATGGTGCTTCACCACATATCTTTCTGGCATCTGGTTTGTCTTTCTCCAAACATTTACCAACATGACTGTTTTTACAGATTACAGTCCGTGAGTGTATTCCACCACCACATGTCTTGGAACATTTGGTCCATTGACCAACAGACCACTGTGGACATGGTGCTTCACCACATTTCTTGCTTCTATCTGGCTTGTTTTCCCCTGAACACTCCCCAACATGATTGTTCTTGCAAGTAACAGTTCGCGTTTGAGTTCCACCACCACATGTCTTGGAACATTTGGTCCAGTGCCCTGTCGACCATTCTGGGCACGAAGCTTCGCCACATTTCCTGTTCGCATCTGGCTGGTCTTTCTCTGAACATTCACCAACATGATTATTCTTACAGATCACAGTTCGTGTTTGAGTTCCACCACCACATGTCTTGGAACATTTGGTCCATGCACCTACTGACCATATTGGGCATGGTAAATCACCACATACCTTGAACCTACCAGGTTTGTTTTTGGCTGAACATTTAAAAACATGATTGTTCTTACAGATCACAGCTCGTAACTGCGTTCCACTCCCACATGTCTTAGAACATTTGGTCCAATGACCAACACTCCACTGTGGACATGGCGCTTCATTGCATTTCTTGGTCTTCCCAGGTTTTTGTCTTTCTGAACATTTACCAACATGACTGTTTTTACAGCTCACAGTTCGTAACTGTGTACCACCACCACATGTCTTAGAACATTTGGCCCATTGTCCGGTGGACCAGATTGGACATGGTGCTTCACCACACTTTTTTCCATTTTCTGGTTTGTCATTCTCTGAACATTTACCAACATGACTGTTCTTACAAGTCACAGTTCGAGACTGCCTTCCACCACCACACGTCTTGGAACATTTACTCCATTCACCAACAGTCCACTGCGGACATGGTGCTTCACCACATTTCTTGTTCCTATCTGGCTTGTTTTTCCCTGAACACTCCCCAACATGATTGTTCTTGCAAGTAACAGTTCGTGTTTGTGCCCCACCACCACATGTCTTGGAACACTTACTCCACTCACCAACAGTCCACTGTGGACATGGTGATTCACCACACTTTTTCCCCCTTTCTGGTTTGTTTTTCTCTGAACATTTACCAACATGACTGTTCTTACAGATCACAGCTCGTAACTGTGTACCACCACCACATGTCTTGGAACATTTACTCCACTCACCAACAGTCCACTGTGGACATGGTGATTCACCACACTTTTTCCCCCTTTCTGGTTTGTTTTTCTCTGAACATTTACCAACATGACTGTTCTTACAGATCACAGTTCGTATTTGTGCCCCACTACCACATGTCTTGGAACACTTACTCCACTCACCAACAGTCCACTGTGGACATGGTGATTCACCACACTTTTTCCCCTTTTCTGGTTTGTCTTTCTCTGAACATTTACCAACATGACTGTTCTTGCAAACCACAGTTCGTGACTGAGTTCCACCACCACATGTCTTGGAACATTTGGTCCATTGACTAACTGACCATTCAGGACATGGTGCTTCACCACATTTCTTCCCCTTTTCTGGTTTATCTTTCTCTGAACATTTACCAACATGATTGTTCTTACAGATCACACTTCGTGACTGCCTTCCACCACCACATGTCTTGGAACATTTGGTCCACTGACCAACAGACCACTGTGGACATGATGCTTCACCACATACCTTGCTCCTCTCTGGCTTGTCTTTCTCTAAACATTTACCAACATGACTGTTCTTGCAAACCACAGTTCGTGACTGAGTACCACCACCACATGTCTTGGAACATTTATCCCACTCATCAACAGACCACTGTGGGCATGGTGCTTCACCACATACATTGCTCGTATCTGGCTTGTCTTTCTCTGAACATTTACCAACATGATTGTTCTTACAGATGACAGTTCGTGAGTGGGTTCCGCCACCACATGTCTTGGAACATTTACTCCATTCACCAACCGACCAATGAGGACATGGTGCTTCACCACATATTTTGAACCTACCAGGTTTATCTTTCTCTGAACATTTACCAACATGATTGTTCTTGCAAGTAACAGTTCGAGACTGACCACCACCACCACATGTCTTGGAACATTTGCTCCATTCACCAACCGACCATTGTGGACATGGTAAATTACCACATTTCCTGCTCGCATCTGGTTGGCCTTTGTCTGAACATTTACCAACATGACTGTTCTTACAGACCACAGCTCGTGTTTGAATTCCATCACCACATGTCTTAGAACATTTACTCCATTCACCAACCGACCATATGGGACATGGTGCTTCACCACATATTTTGAACCTACCAGGTTTATCTTTCTCTGAACATTTACCAGCATGATTGTTCTTGCAAGTAACAGTTCTAGACTGACTACCACCACCGCATGTCTTGGAACATTTGGTCCATTGTCCTGTGGACCAGATTGGACATGGTGCTTCACCACACCTTTTTCCATTTTCTGGTTTGACTTTCTCTGAACATTTACCAACATGATTGTTCTTACAGATGACAGTTCGTGATTGGGTTCCACCACCACATGTCTTGGAACATTTGGTCCATTCACCAACAGACCACGTTGGACATGGTGCTTCACCACATATCTTGAACCTACCAGGTTTATCGTTTGCTGAACATTTACCAACATGACTGTTCTTACAGATCACAGTTCGTGACTGTCTTCCACCACCACATGTCCTGGAACATTTGGTCCATTTTTCTGTGAACCAGATTGGACATGGTGCTTCATTACATATCTTGAACCTACCAGGTTTATCTTTTGCTGAACATTTACCAACATGACTGTTCTTGCAAGTGACAGTTCGTGACTGTCTTCCACCACCACATGTCTTGGAACATTTGGTCCATTGACCAACAGCCCACTGTGGACATGGTGATTCACCACACTTTTTCTCCTTTTCTAGTTTGTCTTTCTCTGAACATTTACCAACATGACTGTTATTGCAAGTCACAGTTCGTGACTGTGTTCCACCACCACATGTCTTGGAACATTTACTCCACAGTCCAATTGACCATTCAGGACATGGTGCTTCACCACATTTCTTCCTGGTATCTGGTTTGTCTTTCTCCAAACATTTACCAACATGACTGTTTTTACAGATCACAGTTCGTAACTGTGTACCACTACCACATGTCTTGGAACATTTGGTCCATTCACCAACACTCCACTGTGGACATGGTGCTTCACCACATTTTTTGGTCTTACCAGGTTTAGCGTTCTGCGAACACTTACCAACATGACTGTTCTTACAGATCACAGTTCGTGACTGCGTTCCACCACCACATGTTTTGGAACATTTACTCCATTGACCAACACTCCACTGTGGACATGGTGCTTCACCACAAGATTGAACAGCTGCTGGTTGAGTTTGACCTGAACAATTAGCACCTATCTCTCCTTGGCAGAAGACGTTTCTTGTCTGTGTCCCTGTACCGCAAGTACGAGAACACGCGGTCCAATTACCAACAGCCCACTTAGGACACTGGCCAGAAAAGCAGTTCTTGTCTATAGAAGGCTTGGTAGAGTTATCGCATAAAGCTGTGGTATTCGTAACGCATGTCACATTTCGCGTTTGTGTTCCTTGACCACAAAACGATGAACAATTTCCCCAAGACCCAACGGACCAGTAGGGACAAGGCTGCGTATTGCACGGTTGTCTAACACTTGGTTTACTGTGTCTGGGGCAAGTATAGACATTTCCAATGCCGCAGGAGACCTTACGAATTTGATAACCACCCCCACAGCTTTCACTACACTCGCTCCAGTTCCCAGCAATCCACTCCGGGCAGCTTGGTTTCTGGCATGCCTTAGTGGAGACCGGCTTCTTCGATATCAGGCATCGTCCCCCCTGACAGGAGACTATTCTTCTTTGGAACCCAAGACCGCAGGTCACGGAACACGAACTCCACTGTCCAGTACTCCATTTACTGCAGGGGGGCTGGGTACAGATTTTTAACACCCTCGGTTTGAGTGTACAGTTCCCTTTGGGTAAACTACACACTGCTTTACGTTTGGCGAGTCCCAGTCCACATCTGGCCGAGCACGGTTCCCAACGTGTTACAATCCATCCGTTACAACGCGAAACGAAGCAATCTCGAGTGGATTCCGGCATTTCGGCCGAATCGCATTCCGACTCATCGTCATCATTGCAGTGGACTTGTCTGGTTTGAACTCCTTCGCCGCAATTCACAGAACACTCTCCCCAGTTTCCCGTCACCCATACCGCGCAGTCCTCGTTGTAACATGACTCAGTGGAATTAGGTTTGTTTTGGGGATCACACAAGAGGCCTGGACACCAAACTCGTCTGCTTTGAACACCTGTACCACAGGAACTCGAACACTATAAGAAAACACGAATTATATATAAACATGGAAACTGAAATTGCTATTAAATGCTAAATTCTGCATGAAACATTTTGTAATGCAGATCTGAGTCCATTCTAGTTCATTGCTTAGCTCTAATGGCCATGGTGGTCTTGATTATTGGAATGTTTTTATATACCCTCAAAGTTTAGAAGAGTGGAAAAATAATCGTGTAAAACTTCTCAATAATCAAAAAGCTATGCAGTGAACTCATACACAGAAACGAACACCGAACACAAACACGAGAACGGGCACCACTAGCACGAGCACGAACACGCGAACACGAACACGAACACGAACACGAACACGAACACGAACACGAACACGAACACGAACACGAACACGAACACGAACACGAACACGAACACGAACACGAACACGACACTCTGACACTCTGACACTCTGACACTCTGACACTCTGACACTCTGACACTCTGACACACTGACACACTGACACACTGTCACTGTCACTGTCACTGTCACTGTCACTGTCACTGTCACTGTCACTGACACTGACACTGACACTGACACTGACACTGACACTGACACTGACACTGACACTGACACTGACACTGACACTGACACTGACACTGACACTGACACTGACACTGACACTGACACTGACACTGACACTGACACTGACACTGACACCGACACCGACACCGACACCGACACCGACACCGACACCGACACCAACACCAACACCAACACCAACACCAACACCAACACCAACACCAACACCAACACCAACACCAACACCAACACTAACACTAACACCAAAGCAACGCTCACCTGACTCCAAGCGGCTGTCTTCCATTGTATACATGGGTCCATATGGCACTTCGTCTCTGCTTTCGGTTTATTTTTATCACATTCCGATTGAGAAGCAGC
>OZ036000.1:7324708-7327208 GCA_964035015.1 Corallium rubrum
AAATAAAAAATGAAAAAAAAAATATGAAAAAATTAAAACAAAAAATAAAAAATAAAAAATGAAAAAAAAATAATAAAAATAACATACCTTGACCACATGTTACTGAGCATGCGCTCCAGGTGTTATAACGCCAATCAAATGTTAGCGCCACTGAACTGATATTTCGTTTGACATCATACTGAACTTTCAGGCCTGGATTTTTGGCTTGGTAAAGCACCTATAGAAATATGTTTCAAATCAGTTTTTTGTTATAGTTTGAGACGCGACACCAACGAATGTGCATAAGGCCAAAAAAAAAATACCTGGGTTTCCTATTTCTCTTCACAAAAACTTAGGTAGGGTAGGTCGGATTTTTTTCTTTTATTTTTTTTTTAATTTAGTGCCTAGGAATAACAATAGTATTCTTTCCAACATCAAATGTCAATTACGCTAGCACATCTACTAAAGCTAATTTTGAGCACATTACTAGGTTTTGACGCCACGCTTTCTATCCCAAGATGCAAATCATGCTGCAACTCGGGCCCATGCTCCTTCAAATATCAATAAAAAGATTAGGATCGGCATTTTGCTAGCAAAAAACTAGGTAGAGTCGGAAAACCGGAAACCCAGGTACTTTTTTTTGGCCTAAGGGCCATTTAAACGGGGGAAATAAGTCGCGACGTAATAAGACGCGTCCTATTTAAGTCGCGAACACACTCGTATATAAATGGCCAATTTGTTCGTGAGCAAAATAAGTCGCGACTTATTAGAAGTCGATCGTTTATACGAGTGTGTTCGCGTCTTATATAAGTCGTGGTCGGCGCAACTTATTTTCTCCCCTATAAAAGGCCATATTGAGTAATTAACTCTTTCTCTGCCGACTTTTCTTACTTTACTCTGGCCAATAAATTGTCCAAATGAATAAACCAAATACTAATAATTGTCAGTTGTTTGCTGTACAAGCTGTGTTAGTTGGTAATACTCGAACCCGCAACCTTCTGAATGCTAGCCAGACGCTCTAACCATTGAGCCACTAGAACTCAGATAGTGGAGCAAGGTAATTTAAGGTAATTATACCTTAGATTGTGCCCAGTCCTCCAGGAACGAGTCTTAACTGCTCGGTTACAAGTACTTGTTGGTCTACAAGTCGCGTTGTAACAGTAAATTTCCAGTTAAACACTGTTAGTTAGTTTCAGAAATTCCAGCTTGATGTTAGTAATAATTGTCAGTTGTTTGCTGTGCAAGCTAGTGGCCCAATGGTTAGAGCGTCTGGCTAGCATTCAGAAGATTGCGGGTTCGAGTCCCGCTTAGAACTCAGAGTTTTTGTGAGTATTACCAACTAACACAGCTTGCACAGCAAACAACTGACAATCATTACGGACATCATGCTGCAATTTCTGAAACTAACCAATCAAATACTGATACTTACAACAACGTGAAGGTCCTCCTTAATTGGTCCCTTCGCTTTAAACGTTTCTCTGTTGTGTCTACGTGAGTAATGGCCGTTAGCCCCTGCAACTTGGTAATTGCCTCCCCACTGGATGTACCAATTACCATTTAAAAAGTACTCGCCTTTAGACGACCTGAATGCCAGAAAGTTAGGCGAGCCTGTTACCTCGTCGATCAAAATGTTCCTAGCCCCAGCAGGAATCACCAAGGCCTCAGTATAACCTAAAATTAAGGAACGGTTTTCTTTACAGTATTAACTCTTTCTTGTCCGAATTGGTCTTTAGTATTTTATTCTGGCTAACGCCAGACGATTTTATTCACCTCTGGGGAAGCCCCCGGACAGGAATGAGTTATAAACTATCTCTTTAACTTTTTTTGTCCGAATTGGTCTTTAGTATTTTATTCTGGCTAACGCCAGACGATTTTATTCGCCTCTGGGGAAGCCCCCGGACAGGAATGAGTTAAAGTGGATATGAAACGAAATTTCACTTCAGTGTTTCACGATTGTATTTGGAAGAACACTTAAGATAATGAAAAATGGCTCTTACATGCCTTTCAAATCTTATCCCTTCTTCGAGTTATTGGCTATGCAATTTGAGCAATGACATCACACGTTCTATGTGGTAGAAAACGGAAAATCAGTCATATCTTTGGAATGGTTTGACTAAACTGAATCAAACGTTGGTAATTTTCCTTGGGATATGGTCTGATTACATCTGCAATGTGTGGTTTCGTGTAGTTAAACCAATCCAAAGATATCACTAATTTTCCGTTTTCTACCACATACAGCGTGTGACGTCATTGCTCAAATTGCATAGCCAATAACTCAGGAATGGGATAAGATTTGAAAAGCATGTAAAAGCCATTTTACATTATCTTAGGTGTTCTTGCAAATACAATCTACATGTGGGGCAAGGAGTGCCAAAGGCGCGACCAACTTCTAGGGAGTCTGGGGGCATGCCTCCCCGGAAAATTTTGAATTTTAGAGTCTCTGAAATAGCATTTCCTGCATTTTGAAAGGGGGGGGGGGGGGGGGTGTTGAAAGAGTTTGGAGGATATAAAATACCAAACA